>CM076582.1:965630490-965728812 GCA_034641835.2 Pinus albicaulis | reverse complement strand
TGGGCTGGAGAATCTTGAGAGAGTTTGGCCATCATGTGGCATATCCTTCTTCTAAGGGTATGATGGAGGAGGATACTTGGAAAAGTACTTGCATCACGGGGCAGCAAGGAGCATGGATGAATTATGATTATATGGTCATTTTTTTTCACTACATCAATTATATGATCGAGGTATGATGAGGCAAAAAATTCATTTGTTTCTTTGGAGGATTGCGAGAGAGCAAGGGAAAAATTTCTCTCACACTTGGCATGATGCTGCAAGAGTGAGGAATGGCACTAGCATAGTGCAAAGATCAGCCCCTCCATCTTGGGAGGATATCTACATGTACAACAACATTTTGAGAAGAGTCTTTGACATAATCTATGTCAAAGAATTTAGCTTTCAGATGAGAGTAGAATTACTCCAAGGGCTAGCAGTGTTGTCAATTAGGAGCTTGGATTACTTACTGAAGTGTTCCCAAGACCACTTCACAAGTAATGCATCATGGGAGCATGTAGAATATGGGCATGAGGAAGTAGTGGATGAAAGTATCCCTTACTATGTTTTGACCTTCTTGGCTTGGGTTCACGAGCACAAGGAGACATATCTACATGCTGCATTTGTGGACTTTCCTTCCATGAATTTTTATCCATACCATCATTCAATGGAGGAGTTCACTTGGGATGGAATTCAATTGAATGTATATTAGCATATGGATAGATGCACAACCTGGAATATGAAGAAAAGGTTGGCACAACCACTTCCCTACTCACTTGCAGCAAGGGAGAATTTTCACTTGAACCATTTCAGCTCAATGACCGAAGTACATGATGGAGGAGGTAAAATTTTGTTTTGTATTTTAGACTTCCTTATCTATATGAGAAAAATATCATACCAAGAAGCATATTTCCTTCTTGCATATTATATTTTTATGTACTTGAGGCCATTTGCAGCGTTTATGATGTCCATTCTATTTGTGGATTGTGGGGGAAAGCTACATGGTTTTCGGTGTGCATCATTGGCACCAAATTATGCTTTCATGATTTCATTTTGTAAAATGGATGTGGCAGCAAATAAGTGGCTGAAAAGACACTTGTTTCATTATGTATTGAGGCAGGAAAATAATGCCCTGTGTTGGTTCCATGTTTGGGGCTATGTTCTACCTCCTTGTTTTCATATGTTTATGCTTCCATATTATGCTGCTAAAACATTGATTGTAGGAAGCACCATTGGAGGAGTGGAAGAAGAGTTGAAGAGGCCCAATGAAAATATGACTCTTCACATTACACATGCTGCATATTTAAGAAATAATAGTGGGCAGACCTTGGTGGCCATACTATACATCTTGCCTTCAAATGAGAGGATTCATTTGGGAGGTTTGAGTTCTTTGAGGATACACCTCATGGGTGTTGGATTTGATGGGGTGGCTTGGGTCTTCCTCGAAGAGTATTATATTTCAGCCAAATATCAACAACAGTGCCATATATATCATAGGTGGAGAGAAAAAAACAAGAGATGTACATTTTGACTCCACACAGTTAGCCATGCAACCCACCTTCTTTACATGAGCTCAAGCTGGAAGAGATTCTTCATGAGTTTCCATCCTGGAGGGTGACTCATTTTGTTTGGTTGATAGCTTGGGGAGGAGAGATTAAAATGGGGATGATGAATCCCAATATATATCAGCCCTCATGCTTCAAGAGGACCTACAAACAACCCATTTTTTCTTCCATGGATGTTTCATTGTCACACAGTGTTAGCTATTTGGGATGTTCCCCAATAGATGACTTGCACACTTGGGAGAAGCAACTTGGAGATATATTGATGATAGGGCACCTTGATCCTTGGAGGATTTCATCTTATGAGGTTTCTGTAGGGGAGAAGAGGGTGCTCTTTAGTCCCATCCTTGCATTTTTTTGAGAACAAGCAACATTTGGGAGGGGAGGACTATAATGTTCACAAATCTGCACATAGAAATTTGGAACATTAGATTTTGCTACTTTCACTTAGAAGAGGAATAATTGGGTAAGGAGGCCCATGAATAATAAAATATGAATAGTTTACACCTTAAGAAGGAAGGGGATCACTTCAGGAGCTGAAATTTACACTTACAAGTGTGAACATGGGCAAAATAGATAAGGACATAGTCAAGTTTGACTAAGTCAACATGCGTTCTCGAGGAGGAAGAGATCACCTAAGAAAACTGATTCAATGTGAACAAGGATCAGCCTAAGACACATATTTAAAATATCTTGAAGATCCATAGTGTGAAAAGAGGAAATGGAGGTGGATTAATTGACCAATTCAACAACAAAGCCACAAAAGGAGGGAAGCAAGCTAGGACAACGCAATTTTGAACGAGGAATTTTCATGAAGAAGTCACCTCAACATTGTGTGGGGTCCGGGGTGAGGAGACTCACCAAAGATAAAAGGAAGGCATAGCATCAAAGGGATATCATTCATGTATTCAGCTATTTTGGTCTTGAGATCACTTGCATGCTTTAGTTGTTTAGCCGGAGTTGCTGCACTACTTGGTGCAAGGAATTCCTGTGTATGAATTCCATCCTCTCTTGAGATCAGCTTGCTTAAGGGATCAAAGGGGAGTGATTTGAGCTTCATTTCAGTATTTTTCTTGAGGCCATTCCTTAAAATTCAGCCACAGTGCAATCTACTTCAAAAAATTGCGTCCTTGATGCAGGGGCAACAGCAGCAGTGTTGCACCATTTGATTTTGTGCTCATCTTGTAAGAGGAGGTGCGTATTTCCCTCTTAGAGTTTTTTAGAGAGGCATTTGGCCATATTTATTTATTATTCAGATCTTATATGTTATATTTAGTCATGTTTAATGCATATTTTTTTTAGACTGCGTTATTTTCTGCAGTCCTAACTTTGTACATGCATTTTGCCGGAAATCTTGCCGGGAGCTCTGTTTCTACTATATAAGTGATTAAACCTCCATTTATTTGTTGTCTGATTAATATAAGTTGTATATTAGACATATTTATTCATTTTCTATAGAAAAACTCATGGAAATTACGCTCTCATTGTATTCAAAAATTTATATTTAGTAAAGTCATGGGAAATCAGTGTTTTCTAGCCTAGTCAGGAAAGGAGGAGCTGTTTAATATAGCTAGAAGAATTATTTTGAGCTGAAATTATGATAATAGGTCCCTCATGACCTAATCTATCATATCCATCCATTTCCCTTTCTTATTTGCACGCTCATTTCTAAAAATAACCTTTTTAGGGCATAAAACACCCTTTTTCCCCACTTTCTCGATCATGAAACACAATACCAGTTGCTTCTGTAGCTAAAAATGATTTTTATGCATTTATTATGTATATTTTAAGCTTATTTATCATAACAGGACCGTTATAGATCTTATTCATTGTTGAGATCTAGATTTGGGATATTGCAATTTATGTGTAGGCGATATGATCAATTTTTTTCTGGCACTTTTTAAAATGGAACAACACAAAAATATCATATTATTAAGCATTTAAATTTTATTTCTGAATATGCTCGATTTGGGGTCAGAGATGCAGGAACATTTGTTGCAAAAAAATATTCAGCCATTTCAATGGATTTTTCATAAATACATCAAGCAGAATATCTCATGCTTCAAATTCAGTGTATCTTTTATTTTCAATAATTTTGATACATCTGGGTTGAGTAATGATGCTGAGAAAAGCTTATTTTTCTTTCGAATCGATGGCTGGAGACTGTTAATTTTCTTAATCAAATTTTTAATGATGGAGCAATCTACCCTGCTTACAATGAGAGCCAAAAAATCAATCACAAATGAGTAATCATTTTAATGCTAAAATTTCTTGATGATAAATAAATATGATTACCGTTCTTTCAATTTCCAGTGCAGTGAAGGCTCATATTCATTGTGCCCAGATCCAACGTCATCCCGGTAGCATAAAGTGCTCGAATATTAAATGGTGAAGTGCTCCCATAAAGTAGTTTTCTCAAACCACCATCAAACAGATTGATGGTATCAGTTTAGGACAACATCACTGTCCTCATTTCTGGAAACCACCAGAGGTGCCATCGCAAGTGATTTTTGGTTTTGGTGAAGTTACATGCGGATAGGAAAATGGGACCCATGTTCCATCCATATTCATTATTATTCCCAATATCAATTTGATGCAGGTTATAACTCTCCTATATAGATTTTTTTAAGTATATTGTAGGTTTATTTAAATTCCTAGAGTGGCATAATGTATTAAAAATTGTAAAACAAGTCGGCCATGAATATTATATATATTAGTAAAGTAAAATTTTAATGTCACTATTGTAACGAGAACCTTTGAAAAAAATGAAAATTAAAAATCAATTTATTAAATGTCTTAAGAATTCAGTTTCTAAAACTAATTCAACAACCAATCAAAGGAGTAGAGATAAAAGTGAGAAAGTAAGACATTTTGGAGGTTCAAAGTTTTGGGCATCAAAATCAGAAATTTTGTATTTTGGATATCTATGTTCTTATGAGTAAACCTTTCACAATGATTCCAAAATTTATTGAATATGATTCATCTTTCCATGTCGCATATTATTTTTTATGTCTTTCTTCTCTAGAATTGAGTAAGGAAGTTGCTGGTATTTAATTTTATATTTATGTAAGTTAAAGTTAAAATCCTTAATTATGTGTTCTTCTTTTCTATTTTCACTTCCTGATACTTACGTTTTTATTCTAAAGTTGGAGGGAAGAGATTCTGCACAGGAAGCCTATTGTGAAATACTTTCCATTGTCATTTATTTTTGTCTTATCTTTCCCATTTGTATTCATCACTAGAAGGCCACTTGAAATATTTTTCTCACACTGGAGACTAACAAGGATTAAATATTTGGGGTTTAAGAAAATTAGTAAAATAGAATATTTTCATCATGTTTATTGATAAATGTCTTGGGGCCTAACCTTTTTTCAGTCGAGGTTGGTCTACCAGGGTAAAACAGGTGGAAAAGAGGAATCAAAACAATCGTAAGTGACCTTCAATGAAAAGATGATGCAAAAAGGGAATCCATTGACATAGGAGAAGCAAAGTTTTGGTAGACCTATTGTAAAGTTGCTTTGTAAAATTTGTAATTACTTATTGTTGTTTACCTATTTTAGTACTTTTGTAAAGTTAAAAATCCTTGCCACTATGTACATCAAGTATTTTTTTTGCATTTGTGTATGTATTGGCTTATTTATAAGTCCACATGTTCACGGACTTTTGTGAATGTACAAGATTGTTGATCAAGTTTGTCTGCAAGTTTGACAAATGTTCATCGATACAAGTATTCGATATCAAACCTATGTGAATAGAATCTTATTCTTAATATTTTAAGATGTGACTATGTTTTGTAGGAAACGACAATCATATCATGGAAAATTTTGCAAAAATGTACATTTTATGTACAAATTAAGCTTGAAGACATTAAATCAATTTTATGTTGTTTATGAATTCCAAGATGGATTCAAGTTTGTCTTCAACCGTTTAACTTCAAGGTAAATTTATAAAGTAAGAGAAGAGTGTGAATATTTCTACTTAATTGACAATCTAGAATTGAATCTAAGGAATAATCAACAGCCTATAATGATTTAACAGTAATAATTATCACATCTAAAAGATATAATTTCTTCCACAAATTTCCGAAAATAAGAGAAGAGTGTCAATATTTCTACTTACTTGACAAGGTAGGACATATTCTAGTATGTATTTTTCATTTTCTGTTCCTAAAACAATGGAAAAATGGAATAGGCATCAGTAAATTCATATTGTAGAGAACTCTATTTGTAAATCATTTTGAATCAACCAGTTCAGAAGTGTAATCATACCATGTATCCTTATATCTCTTTTAATTGAAGTAGAATAATATGCCATATCTAGAAACCTACTCTTGATGAAATAAGGCTTTTTCTATGCATAGCTATAGAAGCTTCTCATGTATTACTACTCATGTGTTCATGTTGGCAGGCATATTATTATCAAAAGCCATTGGTATTGCACCATGAGTGGGACACTCTACTATCCTTGGATATAAAAGAGAAGTATTCATAGTGTATAGGATATTGAATTATTGCATACTGAAAAAATAGGACTAAATGATCAGAATCAGAATAATGAATTTCAGACTTTCAGAGTGACACTTATAAAAATTGTGAGTAAATGTAGGACAAAGATAGAACAATTCCATTTACAGATAAAAAATCTGTCAAGTTTTCAAAGAATTTTTAGAGATCAAATTCATATGTAACTAATTCAGTATTACCATTGATAAAGTACCTATTTCATAATTAAATGCAAATTTCAAATATTAAAGAAAAGGAGGAAACGTGAATTGATTTTAGACATGAAAATTGTCCTTAATCCAGTTCATTGAACATAATGATAATGAGCAAAAATTATGCAACAATACAATAATCAAAAAATATTTTACAAGAGTATTGTGTAGTATTGTGTTCCAAGTACATTTTCCTCATAAATGTATAGCAATTGAAAATTAAATAGTTCTATTAGAATGAGACCATTATATAAAGAAACAAATTGGACTCCAACAGAAGATTGGATTCCAATAGTTGCCATGTCACTGGCCTTTGTCATATGTGTAACAAAGTGTTAGTATGAATCTTGATCCGAGGTGTACGAAAAAACACCACTTTAGCTACGCATAAAAAACAGCCCTAACAGTAGAAATGACTACTAATATCTTCAGATCTGCAGTTAGATGATGAAGACAAATGCTGAAAAAATCTAGATCTATGCATTAGAAGACATTAAACAGTAGAAAAATAAGATTTACTCCATAGATCCAATAGACAAGACAAGAATATATCCAATGAAATTTTTATTAATGGCACTTGGGAGGAAAACACAAGAGGGTGTTCCCTGTTCTCCTCAATGGGATGGGTTCTTGTAAGTCCTCAGCACTTCAGATTTAGAATTCCTCTCTCTTGATGGTGTAGAAAACCCAGACAAAAATGGAAAAATATGGCTATGATAATGGATCAATAGCCAGACCAAGAGTTGAGATCCAAAGTGATCTTTAGGAAACAAAAGGTGACAAATGAATGGGAAAACCCTTCTATTTATAACAAAATATTGAGTTAGTCTAGAGATTGGTGCATAGTTAAAATATTATTAACCAAATCTAGATCCAACTTTTATGGAATATTTTATTATATTTGTTGGAGGGAAAAGGAATTTGACTTGAGTCAAATCCCTTTATTTATAAATAATAAATAAATAAATGATTTATTTATCATTTTAAGGATATGGTTGAGTAATAATCAAATAAATAATGATTTATTTAATTATTTAAGGGAGATGTAGTCATATTTAACAAAGAATATTATTTAAATAATGTTTAAATAGTTATTCTTAGAAAATAATAGGATAAATAATGATTTATCTAATTAATTTCCATGTTTTGGGTTAAATATAACCAAGAATATTAATTAAATTGTTGTTTAACTAATTATTCCTTGAGGAAAAATAAAATAAATATGGATTTATTTAATGTTTCCCCATGGGGTTTCCTGTTTAGACCATAAACAACTTAATAAAGGTGGTTTACTAAGTTATTTTTCATAGTGAATGCGATTTTACTTGGGGTAAAATTGGTCTTACTTGGTCTACTTGGGTCCACCTAATAACAATGGATTAGATGACCAGAAAATGGTGTAATAGATTTCCCCCCAATGTGCGAGCGTTAGGAGCTAATCGTATGAAGAAAGTACGTTGTAAGAACTCAATCACTAGACAACCACAGGGAAGTCAAAGAGAGAGGATTGTAAGGTAGGCCAAAGTGCTGAAAGAACTAGACCCTGAGGAGGTGACTTGAAGGTTCAACAAGTATTTTTGATAAGTGAGTACCTACTATAGGTAGCGAGGGAGGCATACCTATGCCCACCGAGGCAATAGTACAAACAATAAGGTGTCCGGAAAACTAGGAGACGAAATATTGCAAGCATAAACATGAGCCAGATAAACAACACGATAATGAATCCCATATACATATTGTGCCTGGGATAAAAAACAGGACTTGTAAAATAATATCTGAGTACATGAGATATAAATACAACCTAGATGCCCCTGAAAACAGGAAAGGGCTCTGAAAATCTGGCTGATACATGCAAACAAAAAGGCGCTGCAAGTGGCTAAGGCCGACATCATCAAATGTATGGAGCTGCATCGAAGGATGTAATGAAGAGGTCATCCGAGTGTGTGGGGGGCTACCTATAGGGCCACCCCCTCATGAGGGCTAAGACATCTCACGCACACCCGGGAATCACCGATGTCAACTGTTGCATGACTGAACCACGGAGTATACGGATCTCGATCATGCTGAAAGGAACTGGAGCCAAGGTACATTGCCCTCTAGATCTGTCTTCTACAATGAATGAGATGATGTCGATAGAAGGAGGTCCGTGATAGGTGAGGAAATAAGGGATCCTCAATTAAGGCATGAGAGAAAATAGTAGAGTGACTGACAGACTGACACCAATGATGATGATGAAATGGGAGGGACTGAGTAGCGAATGGACGACTTCCCTTGTTAGAGTATAAATGGCATGGATGGCAGTGACTGGCACATCATCATGAGGAATAGGAGACTATGGGACTGAAGGCCATAATGTGCGACACAAGAGAGGGTCCAAGCAATGAAGGATGGAGGACTATAGCGGGGTGCGAAGGGACTCAGGATAGACTCCGTGAAATAAATGATGACTCAACTCGGATGCTCTAAACAAGGCTGACTCGATCGTGCTTCCACACAGGAGAAGGGTCCAATGGGGACCAAAAATGCATGAGTACAAGAAGGTAACTCACAATGAAAGTCGACACGAGCATGGAAAAGTATGGAGGCAACATGGTTCCCCCGGTATGAGTGTTGCAAGTGAAGAAATTTGATTTTGAGGAAAGGTGAGGTGGCGCTTCTTAGACAACATGTGTCCTAGTGAAGCATCAAATCACAAAAAGCTAATAGATACCCATTTGAGGGCTTGGTGATATCTTTCCAACGGTATATATGGTTTTTCATACTGAGCTACGGTTTGGTCACAGTAAGCGAAAGAAAAATCATGGGTTTTATTTTAAAAAGGCATTTTCCTTCCAGATTCACTCATTTTCCGGTGGAGCTATGGTGAATGTTGTGAGGAGAGGAGGCCTTAAATCTTGCGACGGTTGTAGTGGATAAACTAACTGTTGGAATTTAAGATCCAAATGTTGGAATTTTTATCATTTTAGGGTTTTATGGGTTAAAAACAACATCAAGAAAAGAAAAAAGAAGGGGCTGAAGAGAAATCCTAGGGTTTGAAGCAGCTGGATATGCAAGGATCATAAAAACGACATCGGTCATAATTGTAAACCCGTGTGGAGTCGCCAGTTGTTAGTATGAATCTTTATTCGAGGTGTACGAAAAAATACCACTTTAGCTGTGCATAAAAAATAGCCCTAATAGCAGAAATAACTACTAATATATTTAGATATGCAGTGTTGGAAAAATACTGAGAGGGGGGGTGAATCAGTATTTAGGGCTGAACAATTTTTCTTTTCTTTCTCTTAAAACCATATGCTACAGTACTACATCCAACATGTATGGCCGGATATCTTATTATGTCTTTACTTATAGAATTGCATCAGATAAGCATTAAGCATGAACAGAAATAGCATAACAAACCATCAAACATAAACAACACATATGAACACCAGGATTTAAGCTGGAAACCCAATTCGGGAGAAAATCACCGCTGCTGTAATCTCAGTCTTCAATATTTATTATAGAGAAAACTTCTTACAATATATGCTGGTGCAGACTTATACCAGCATGCAGGCACCCACCTACAGAAGGCTACAACCTTCTCTCATTTACCAGCCTCTCCTAGAAGGGAGTTACTACCCCCTGCTCCCATTTACCAGCTACCACTGGAAGGGACCTACAACCCCCTCTCTGAAGGCTTCGACCCTCAGCGCTAATGCAGACCACGTTTCATCAATTTTCATACTGGATCCACCAGTTTCCATACGATATACCTTGCCGGTCACAAGATTTATTTATTTTCTGTATACTCACACCAGTTCTTCATGATTTCGTCTGTCATTCAAACCAGAGATTCATCATCATCAAATCATTATATTCATGGGTGCATCATAGTTTCAGATTTATCAGTTAAGAAAAGAGCTCGCCCATACAGATATTATTTGGAAAAATTTTTATTCACAACCCTTATAATGCACACCACGTTCTCTATTTTTTTTTTCTCCTTATATAGTTTTTCCTTTATTAAAACTATGAGTCAAAACCACGAACCGCTAATGGTATTCCTCTGTAAGTATTCTTTTTAGTTTATCCCACGGGGCTTTTTGATCTCTTTTTAATTTTTATTTATCAATTTCAAAGAAATTGACAAATAAATATATTTACAACTTTTGAATTCCCAAGCCTTATGTCTAAAGTTTAACCCTTCGAACTTTATAGAAATATCCAACGCTTCCAAATAAATTAATCTTAAGATAAACCTTTGACCCTGGGCCCCACATACATAGTCAATAGCCAATCCAATACGCCCATCGTACCACAATAAACTTCGCGCAATTCCAGCGTCTGATCACCATTAGATTAGCAAGCTTCCAGGTCAACGGCGTATATGCATATCGCTCGACCTCCGATGCCAAACGTTAACGTGCGATGGTCCGCCATACCCGTGTTAATCTTCGCGCATCTTTAACAAATGACGATCGTCCGATGACCCCATCCCAGATCAACGGTGCTCAACAATATCGCTGGGTGTCCTGGGTCGAACTATAACGCGCGATGGCGCACAGTGAAAAGTGGTTTTGTGAAGTTGTAGAGGGAAGCGTGTCGAGCACTCTATGGAATCGCTCCTCAACCAGGAAATATCGCTTGCTCTGCATAGGCGGTGCGATGAAAACCATAAACCACCTTCACTGTTCACTTGGTCATGGTTCCGCTCTTCCATACAGGGTTCCGTCGCCTTTTCAATGTATTATTATAATTACATTGCACTCTATGGTTTTTCATTTCTACTCCTAGTTCCATCCAACTTCATGTTCTGTCGTCACCAAGTGTTCCGCTACTCCATTAATCTGCACCATTTCCCATCAACTCCCTCATCAGATACAGAGTATCATTCAAGCCTTCCAATTACACAGGACATCATTCGACTCCATTTCAGAGATTATTCACACAGAGGTTTAGGGGATTCCACATAAGAATTACATCATTCAATACACATATAATACACATATCCCTAACTCTGCAACAATGATTTCATTCCTCTCTGGGCACCGTAGGTATCCTCTGACCATTATGAAATTGATCACACAGGTCATATATATTCCATATTTACTCAACCATACTTAACACAATTCCACAGTTCTTCATTAACATATACAAATCTTGGCCAGATATTCAATTTTTCCTTCAATCTATTACCTTGTCTCTTCCTAGCAGCTCTCCCTTTTGTCATCTCCTTTGCAAACTGTATGAAACCCCTAATTCAACTCTACTGATCTGTCTCTAATTCCTCTGTTTCATCTGCTGCCTCTGCTACCTCTCTATCTCTTTTTCCTTATGTATAGTTTAGGTGTTGCTCCTGTCTTTGCCAATTCCTTTGCCATCAATGACAACATTTCCAAAAATCTCCCCCTTTGGCATTGATGGCAATACTCTTCCTCTGATGGCCTTATAAAATCCATTTATTGCTTTTCCTCCCCCTTTGACATCAATGGCAAAGAGTTTGATCAAGATCCTTTGAACCGACAATGCCATGCTCCCCCTGAGATCATGCTGCATCTTCAAACATAATATGACCAACAGTTCATCCTTTTCATATGACCAATGCTCCCCCTGAGCTTGTGCATTCAGAGATGCCTAACAGCACCTCACAACCAATTTAATCTTCTGTATTTAAGTAGACTTGATCCTCTGCATGGCAGAGACTACTCCCAGTTTCTATCTAAGATATTCGAACGCTTCCCTGGGTAGAGGTTTGGTAAATATATCAGCAACTTGTTCTTTGGAGGAAACATACTCCAATTTCACCTTTTGTTCAAGGACTTGTTCACGTAAGAAGTGATATTTGATGGGAATGTGCTTGGTCTTGGAATGCATAACAGGATTCTTTGAGATACTGATGGCACTTGTATTATCACACATAATGGAGATAGGAGGTGAACATTTTATTTGAAAGTCTTGTAGTGTTTGCATCATCCAGAGAAGTTGAGTGCAACATGATGCTACAGCCACATATTCTGCTTCTGCTGTATATAATGAAATGGAGCTTTGCTTCTTGCTAAACCAAGATACTATCCGGGGCCCCATATAGAATGCACCACCACTAGTGCTTTTCCGATCATCAACACTTCCAGCCCAATCTGCATCAGTGTATGCATGAAGAGTAAGATCAACATTCTTTGGATACCATAGTCCAAAGTCTTGAGTTCCTTGTAGATATTTGAATATTCTTTTCACAACTTGAAGATGAGACTCCTTTGGATTAGCTTGGAATCTTCCAACAATCCCAACTGCATGCATGATGTCTGGTCTTGTCCCGGTGAGATGAAGTAGACTTCCTATCATAGATTTGTATTCTAGTTGATTCACCGTGGGGGAATCATCATTAGAACTAAGATTACATCCAGTTATCATTGGTGTACTTACAGGTTTGCAGTCTTCCATGCCATACTTCTTTAAGATTTGCTTGAGGTATTTTGCTTGTGATAAGAATATGCCATCTGTTGCTTGTTGCACTTGCAAGCCAAGAAAGAATGTTAGTTCCCAAAGTAAAGACATTTCAAATTCTTGTTGCATATTAGAAGCAAATTTCTGACTCATAGACTCTTCATTACTTCCAAAAATGATATCATCAACATATACAACCACAATCAATAGTTTGTCATTTTCAGTTTTGTGTATAAGTTGCTATCAGCAGACCTTTTGAAAATCCTTGTTGATGAATATATTTGTCAAGACGATAGTACCATGCCCTTGGAGCTTGTTTGAGACCATATAGAGCCTTTTTAAGTCTACAAACAAGTTTTTCATCATTTCCCAAAATGAATCCTTCTGGTTGTTCTATATAAACTTCTTCTTCTATATCACCATTGAGAAAAGTAGATTTAACATCCATTTGATAAACTTTGATTTGTTGGAAGCTTGAAAAAGCAAGAAACATTCTTATGGCTTCAAGTCTAGCTACAGGAGCAAAAGTTTCTTCAAAGTCTATACCTTCTTGTTGAGCATACCCCTTGCAAACAAGTCTATCTTTATTTCTTATAACATCCCCATTCTCATTTAACTTGTTTTTGAATATCCATTTAGTTCCAATGACATTTTTGTCATGAGGTCTTGGTACTAATTCCCAAGTGTGATTCTTTTCAATTTGATCAAGCTCTTCATTCATGGCTTGAATCCAACATTCATCTTTGCTAGCTTGACTAACACTGTGAGGTTCAATAGTGGATAGAAATGCCAGATTGCTAGAAGACCCCGCAAGAGTCCTTCTTGTTTGTACACCTGATCCCTTTTCTCCCAAAATTTGAGATTCTGGATGATTCTTTTGAACATATCTGGATGGAGCCTTTTCAGACAAATCATCTTCGGGTTCTTCACTGGGTTCACTGTTTGTATCATTACTATTTGATGTAGAAGGATATGTGTCATCATCATCTTCATCTGTTGTTTACTTTTCTTCTTTTGGAGCTGCAGGAGACTCATCAATAACAACATCAATACATTCAAAAATCTTCCGAAGTCTTTTATTGTAACATTTATATGCCCTACTCCTAGAGGAGTAACCAAGAAATATTCCTTCATCTGCTCTGGGTTCAAACTTGCCAATTTTTTCATCATTATTCTTGATAAAGCATTTTCTTCCAAAAATTCTAAAATGCTTTATAGTGGGAGGATTACCATACCAGAGTTCATATGGAGTTTTATCACAATTTACACGAACATGTGCTTTGTTGAGAATGTTTACTGTTGTATGTTCTACTTCTCCCCAAAATGTGTCAGGAGTTCTGGAATCATCAAGCATAGCTCTAGCAATTTGTTGAACTATTTTGTTCATTCTTTCTGCAATGCCATTCTGTTGTAGAGTTCCAGCTACAAATAACTGTCTTTTTATGCCATGTTGTTCACAGAATTCAAGGAATTCATTAGATGTATATTCTCCTCCTCGATCAGATCTGAGACACTTGATTTTTAGATCTAATTCATTCTCAACTAGTGCTTTGAAGATCTGAAATTTCTCAAATGCTTCATCTTTGTGTTTAAGCAGCCCAATCCAACACATTCTAGAGAAATCATCAATGAATAAGATATAGTATTCTCCACCACGTGGTGACTTTTTCCTCATAGGTCCACATATGTCAGTATGAATGAGTTCAAGAGGCTTACTTGATCATCCTTCCTTGGCATTAAATTGTACTCTGGTTTGCTTACCGAATTGGCAAGATTTGCATATGATATTTTCAGGTAGAGTAATATTGGGAAGATCACGAACAGCTTTGAGTCTGCTTGATTTGTTGATTTGAGAGAAGCTCAGATGCCCCAACCTTATATGCCATAGCCAATTTTCTGAAGATTTACTCAAGTAACATTGTTCTTTGCAGTTCTTTAATACATACAGGTTGCTTGGAGTTCTTTTTCCTTTTATAATTGTTTTACCTGTATCAAGATCACGTACCACACATTCTTTTGAACTAAAGACAACTTCGGTTCCTTGATCACACATTTGACTTACACTTAACAAGTTATGCTTTAATCCATCCACATACATGACTTCATTAGCTTTCACCTTTTCTTTTAGAAAAATAGACCCTTTTCCCTTAATGACCGTAGGAGTATCATTTCCAAATGTAACATTCTTTTCCTTTTCTAGAGCACTATATGCAAGAAGTTTGTTTTTATCACCTGTCATGTGTCTTGAGCATCCACTATCAATGTACCATTGGTTTTCTTCATCTTCTGCAAACAACGCTATGCCACAATTTTCAACCTGTAATTCCTTCTTTTTCCATACTTTGGAGCATGAAGGAACATGTTCTTTTAGCTGAACTTTGCTCCTGCATTCAGATTCTTCATGGCCAAAGTTATTGAAATAAGCACATTCAACTTCATTTTGAAGAGGAGAAAAGTTGTTATAGGTATTCTTCTTTGTTTCAGTATCAATCCTTTTCTTTCTTGCTTCTCTTGTCATGATATTTTTATATGCTACACATTGAACAACTTTATGACTAAAATTGTGACATGAGAAACATTGTCCATTGAAGAAGAAATTTTTGCGATCATAAAATATTCTCCATGAATTTACCTGTTGATTGGTGTTTCTTTGAAAGACATTCCTATTAGTGTTCTTTGAATTGAGATGATCATGCTTTACCTGTAAAGATTATTTATTCCCTTGCTGAGTGGAAGCATGTTTTAAACCAGCTGTAACTGCTTTAAGATAATTTGGTGTTGAAGCCTGAGAAGATTCTCTAATATATCCAAGACCTATCTTTATAAGAGGAGAACGTTGTACCTTGATAATCTCATCTAAGGTTTCAGATCCTTTAGCAAATCTAAGATTCAGAGTATTTAATTTCTCAAGTTCTTTTCTTAGACTTACCACTTCACATTCTAATTTCTCATTGTGTTTCTTCCCTTCTTCAATCTGATTTTTCAGAGTCTCTATGGTTATTTTACTCTCTTCTAAGCAGATTTTGAGTTTATTGTTTTCATCAAGAAAATCATTGTCCTCTAGAGCATCCATAAAAGTATCCTTTTCTTCTCTATATTCTTTTTCAAATGCCATGAGAAGTCTAAGATCTTGTTCACATTCTTCCTCACTATCAGATAACCTATCACTGTCTTCATGAGTATAGTAATTGTTTCTAGTGATAAAACGATTCTTATTCCTTCTTTCTACTTCCTTCCCCTTTTTATGTGTTTCTTTATAAGGACACTTAGCAGCATAATGACCAACTCTTCCACAATCAAAAAATTTGAAAGGAAGCTTACCTCTGAACTGTCCTGTGCCAAGTTGAAGTTTCTTTACAAAGTTTATCTCATTTTCTTTTGAGGTATATCCTGATCCTTCTGTTTTTTGTACTTCCTTCCCTTTTGTAGAAGTTCTAAAGACTGCTTCTTTGAATTCAGATGGGCCTCCTCTTCTCATTTCACATGCAGTTAGTATGCCATGAAGTTGCACCACTGTAAGATTTTGAAGATCTTGATTTTCTTCAAGAGCAGAAACTTTTGACTCAAATTTTGTCGTTAGTGATCTTAAGACTTTCTCAACCAAAGTAGATTCGGTTATTGTTTCTCCCATATTTCTCATACGATTTACAATATCATCAAGACGTAAAAAGAAATTGGCAATGCTCTCCTCATTATCCATTTTTAGATTCTCATATTGAATTCTGAGAGTTTGGATTTTAGCACTTTTTACCTTTGCATCACCTTCATAAATTAGAATGATTTTGTCCCATATTGTCTTTGTTGTATTCAGCTGCATAACTTTGACAAATTCTGATTCAGTTAGACTTCCTAATAGAGCATTGACCGCCTTTGCATTTGTTTCATAATTCTTTCTTTTCGTCGGATCTGTTGGTACTGTAGCTGGATATTGATATCCTCCTTCAACAATTGCCCATACCTCTGCTCCCAGAGATTGAAGATAGGATCTCATCCTTGTTTTCAAGAAGATTAAATTTTTTCCGTTAAAGAGCGGAGGCCTGATAGATGCTGTTCCATCTTGATTTCTCATCTTGCTTGATCTTCCTTTTAGCAGCTAATCTTTTTCAGAAGGATCTGATCCGATACCAATTGTTGGAAAAATACTGAGAGGGGGGGTGAATCAGTATTTAGGGCTGAACAATTTTTCTTTTCTTTCTCTTAAAACCATATGTTACAGTACTGCATCCAACATGTATGTCCAGATATCTTGTTATGTATTTACTTAGATCATTTCATCAGATAAGCATTAAGCATGAACAGAAATAACAGAACAAACCATCAAACATAAACAACACATATGAACACCAGGATTTAAAGTGGAAACCCAATTCGGGAGAAAACCACCGCTGCTGTAATCTCAGTCTTCAATATTTATTATAGAGAAAACTTCTTACAATATATGTTGGTGTAGACTTATACCGACACGCAGGCACCCACCTGCAGAAGGCTACAACCTTCTCTTGTTTACCAGCCTCTCCTAGAAGGGAGCTACTACCCCCTACTCTCGTTTACCAACTACCACTGGAAGGGAGCTACAACCCCTTCTCTGAAGGCTTCGACCCTCAGCACCAATGTGGACTACGTTTCATCAATTTTCATACTGGATCCACCAGTTTCCATACGACATACCTTTCCGGTCACCAGATTTATTTATTTTTTGTATACTCACACCAGTTCTTCATGATTTTGTCCGTCATTCAAACCAACGATTCATCATCGTCAGATAATTATATTCATGGGTGCATCATAGATTCAGATCTATCAGTTAAAAACAGAGCTCGCCCATACAGATATTATTTGGAGAAATTTTTATTCACAACCCTTACAATGCAAACCACGTTCTCTATTTATTTTTTCTCCTTATATAGTTTTGCCTTTATTAAAACCATGAGTCAAAACCATGAACCACTAATGGTATTCCTCTGTCAGTATCCTTTTTAGTTTATCCCACGGGGCTTTTTGATCTCTTTTTAATTTTTATTTATCAATTTTAAAGAAATTGACAAATAAATATATTTACAACTTTTGAATTCCCAAGCCTTATGTCTAAATTTTAACCCTTCAGAATTTATAGAAATATCCAATGCTTCCACATAAATTAGTATTATGATAAAACTTTGACCCCGGGCCCCACATACATAGTCAATAGCCAATCCAATACGCCCATCGTACCACAGTAAACTTCGCGCAAGTCCAGCATCCGATCACCGTTAGATTAGCAAGCTTCCAGATCAATGGCATATATGCATATCGCTCGACCTCCGATGTCGAACGTTAACGTGTGATGGTCTGCCATAACTGTGTTAATCTTTGCGCATCTTCAACAAATGACGATCGTCTGATGACCCCTTCCTATATCAACGACACTCAACGATATCGTTGGGCGTCCTGGGTCGAACTATAACGCGCGATGGCACACAATGAAAAGTGGTTTTGTGAAGTCATATAGGGACGCGTGTCAAGCACTCTATGGAATCACTCCTCAACCAGGAAACCACTTGCTCCGCATAGGCAGTGCGATGAAAACCATAAACCGCCTTCACTGTTCACTTGGTCATGGTTCCGCTCTTCCACACAGGGTTCCATCGCCTTTTCAATGTATTATTATAATTAAGTTGCGCTCTAAGGTTTTGCCTTTATACTCCTACTTCCATCCAACTTCGTGTTCCGTCGTCACCAAGTGTTTCGCTACTCCATTAATCCGCGCCATCTCCCATCAACTCCCTCATCAGATACAGAGTATCATTCAAGCCTTCCAATTACACAGAACATCATTCGACTCCATTTCAGAGATTATTCACACAGAGGTTCAGGGGATTCCACACAAGAATTACATCAGTCAATACACATATAATACACATATCCCTAAATCTGCAACAATGATTTCATTCCTCTCCAGGCACCGTAGGTATCCTCTACCCATTATGAAATTGATCACACAGGTCATATATATTCCAGATTTACTCAACCATACTTAAAAAAATTCCACAGTTCTTCATTAACATATACAAATCTTGGCCAAATATTCAATTTTTCCTTCAATCTATTACCTTGTCTCTTCCTAGCAACTCTCCCTTTTGTCATCTCCTTTTCAAAGTGTATGAAACCCCTAATTCAACTCTACTGCTCTGTCTCTAATTCCTCTGTTTCATCTGCTGCCTCTATTACCTCTCTGTCTCTTTTGCCTTATGGATAGTTTAGGTGCTGGTCCTGTCTTTGCCAATTCCTTTGCTATCAATGACAACATTTCCAACATGCAGTTAGATGATCAAGACAAATGTTGCAAAAATCTAGATCTATGCATTAGAAGACATTAAACAGTAGAAAAATAAGATTTACTCCATAGATCCAATATACAAGACAATAATATATCCAATGAAATTTTTATTAATGGCACTTGGGAGGAAAACACAAGAGGGTGTTCCCTGTTCTCCTCAATGGGATGGGTTCTTGTAAGTCCTTGACACTTCAGATTTAGAATTCCTCTCTCTTGATGGTGTAGAAAACCCAGACAAAAACGGAAAAATATGGCTATGATAGTGGATCAATATCCAAACCAAGAGTTGAGATCCAGAGTGATATTTAGGCAACAAGAGGTGACAAATGAATGGGAAAACCCTTCTATTTATAACAAAATATTGAGTTAGTCTAGATATTGGTGCATAATTAAAATATTATTAACCAAATCAAGATCCAAATTTTATGGAATATTTTATTACATTTGTTGGAGGGAAAGGGAATTTGACTTGAGTCAAATCCCCTTACTTTTAAATAATAAATAAATAAATGATTTATTTATCATTTTAAGGATGTGATTAAGTCATAATAAATAAATAAATGCTTTATTTATCATGTTAAGGATATGGTTCAGTAATAATCAAATAAATAATTATTTATTTAATTATTTAAGGGAGATGTAGTCATATTTAACAAAGAATATTATTTAAATAATGTCTTAGAAAATAATAAGATAAATAATGATTTATCTAATTAATTTCCTTGTTTTGGGTTAAATATAACCAGGAATATTAATTAAATTGTTGTTTAAATAATTATTCCTTAAGGAAAAATCAAATAAATATGGATTTATTTAATGTTTCCCCATGGGGTTTCCTGTTTAGACCATAAACAACTTAATAAAGGTGGTGTACTAAGTTATTTTTCATAGTGAATGCGATTCTACTTGGGGTAAAATTGGTCTTACTTGGTGTACTTGGGTCCATCTAATAACAATGGATTAGATGACCAAAAAATGGTGTAACACAAAGAATTAGTTAAAAAGAAAATCATAACATTATTAATTGAGCAAGGGACATTTTATAAAGAAGAGATGTTGAGTCAAGATGTTAATGTACCTTTGATTTGTTAGCTGACATGTAACAGTTCACTATCTTCATTCAATACGAACTTGTTGTGAATTTTGAGATCATGTAGCATGTAGACAATGGTTTCCTCTTATTGCAAATATTTTTCATATGACATCGGTTTTAAACGAGGTAAATCATGTACTAAAGGCTCCCTGATAGTGAAATGGACAATGTTTTTTGTGATAGATTCTATTGTGGCATTTATACAATGTTTTTATACGAAATGACAGTTATTATTGCATTTTGAACAATAAATTGTTCCATTGCTTATCAGTATGGATGAACTGGTCACAGAATTGCATATAGCACAAACAGGCTCGAATGGAGTTGAGTAAGAATTTGATGCCTTTATCATACCTTCAACCTGTTTATAAAATATTCAAATGTTAATGTAAAATATTACATATGAAATTCAAAATTAGAAAAAAGATCATTATCATTATACTTACAACATGATTAGATGTCGTTAATTTCCCAAGATTCTTAACTGCATCTATGTTAAGTTTAGTTTCAAAAATTAATTGTGTTGTTCGAAATATTTTTTCTTTTACATTTGTCCTGTTTGTTATATTTTTTAAAAGGATCAAGGGAAATTTTCCTTTTTTCAATTGTTGTTCCATTGAAATAAAGTATTGTTAATATGTATCAAACAATTGCAACTGCAAGAGACAAATTAGAATAGTTATATAGTGAAATAATAGATATTATTTATTAAAATTTAAGAATAAGTGGTATGAAAATACATACTGTTGCACAACCATTTTCAGAATATCCATCTTTGATATGAAATATGTAGTACAATCCAACTCTCTTGGAAAGTGTAATAGATGCACCGATTGTACCAATTGGGTACATTTCAGTTTTGTCTGAAAACTTATTAATCGTTATATCTGGAATGAAACAATATTCTTTGAAAAGTTCAGGCACAATGTCTATGATGCTTGATTCATTCAACGAAATTATTTTATCGCAATCACCACGATCATAAATTGTTTTAGGCAGTATTTTTAATTTGTAAAAGATATACTCGTGCCTTGTACAATTTTTTGTTCATGTTGTTCAATTAAGTGTGTAAGTATACTTAGTGTTATATTTATCATTCCTTTCTCATCTGTCAAATCAGCCTGTAATATTCGACGAGATTTTTTTTGTTTGTCAAGAATTGTGCTATATACGACCATTATGTCTTTGACAAATAATTGTCCACTAATACGATTGTTCAAGTCTTCAATTGATACTTTAACTGGGGGTAGTTGTTTTTTCTTTTATAAATTTCTTATTTAGATACTTCTATAAATATTTCTATAAGGCTATGTTTTTTTATAAATTTTAGAACTATAAATAAATTATAGTATAAGATTGCATATGCATACCTTTTTACTGCATCATTTTGTAAAATTCTTGATTCTCCTCTTGTTGATTCTATTTGACATGTACTAAAAATAGTAATTGCATATTTCAATATGATTCGAATATTATCATATGTATTTTTCATAATCAATAAATGAAGAGTTTATGATAACTAAACTATACATATACTGTAATATTTTCATATGTATTTTACATAAGCAATAAATTAAGAGTTTATGATAAATAAACTATACATATATTGTTGTTCGGTTGTCTGAAGGAACTAGCTACTAGTGCTTTTTTTTCTTGTTCAACATTTTCTAAGTTATATACATTTAGTTGTACATATGTATATTAGTCAATTGTCAAAATACAGTGAATATATAGTGAGCGTTAATGATGCAGCCTAAGCCACACTTATACCCACAATATGCATTTCAACGCATGTCAAATCCATATCCCAGGTTTTTCAAATTCCATACTTAGGGAAAACCTCTTAACCCATAGTTTAAAATCTTTTCAATAAACTAGTGGAAGCCTTTTAATTAAATATTAATTTAGTAAAACACACACTTTACCAAATTTTAAACCTTTATATAATTCTTAAGCGGAATCTTTATAAACACTTAAGCGGAGTTTAACTTCACTTATACTTTGGTTAGATCATTTACCCACGGCATATCACTAATACCTTTTGACTTCGGTTAAAATCCTGACCATTAACCATAATATATTTATTTCATTTATTTGTATTATAATTCTTATATAATAGAAATATTTCATAACCCATATAAAACTTTACCTTTTCCGCTAATCTTCATGACTTCACACATATATCGAGATTCCCTTAGCACATTAATCTCCACCGTCGATTCTCAAGGCTCCAATCCAACAGTGATCACTCGATATCGCACTCCAACTAGCACGATGATTAAAAATTTCAATTCACATGACATTAGTGGTTTTCCTCTCTCGTTGACTTGTTATGTGTCAACACCATGGCTCATTGCGTGCTCATGAAAATTACCACTTACCACTTTCAAACTGTGTGATATATCATTTACCGTTTTTAGAAACCATTCCACTATTCCATTGACATATGGCTTGATCTAATCTGTCCGTTCCTTAACTTTATTTTCTGTGACTTAATCCTAGCTGTCCATCTCCATCAAATATTGTCTATTGATCTTACCGATCCAATGTTTCCTATGTTTATTACTTCAATTCTTCATTATTTTTCTTTTTCTTTTACGTTTTTGACTATTTTGCTACGTGACTCTGATTTCTGAATTGATTTAGTTACAGTCTGATCTCTGCAATTGTTCTGCATGTTGCCTCTGTCTATTCTATCTCTTCATTGGTTCTCCTCGAACACACCTGCACACTTATGTTATGTAGATATTCTGATACATACACACCATTATAACTCAATTAATCAATACACACTTGCACAATTCAGGAATCAAATTCTCTGTCTTTATAAACAAATAATTACATAATGAGTCTCTCTTTGGCCTTATTTTATATATCATTTCCCTTTGACTCTTTCTTCCCATAGGCTTATAATCAAACCCTATCTCTTACCTATTCTAAATTCTGAATCTTGTATCTGACCTATCTTTATGCCTTGAGGCTTACAATTTTATATGAAATGTTTTGTTAACCAATTTTGATTTCAGATCCTCTATCTTCTCAAAAAAATCCTAAAATCTCTCAACTCCATGAAATAATTCCTAATTCAATATTTACAATTAATTTCCAAAGCTATCAATACTTATGAGCTCTCAACTGTCCTAATTCTCTCATGTTCACCATCATTCAGGAACATTTACAAAATGCCTCACAATATTTAATTAATTCCTATTCTAAATATCTCTCATTAAAATCACTCAAAAAAATTAATAATTACATTAATTTGATACATAGGAATCTAAATTTCATAAAAACACAAGACCCCCTAAGTTAACTAGAATACAATGGAATTGCTGAGCTAGATGCTCCTGCATCAATTAACATTGCAAATTCAGAATCTGGGCATATTTTTATAGTTGTCATAAACACACCTCTTTAAACTCTGCGACTGGCTTGCATCATCTACTTGACTCATGTTTTTTATATCTTGAGTAGTTATCATATTGCAATTATGCAATTACTATTCTAAATAGCTATATAAAATCTTTTAATTGCATGAATGTAAGTAATTTGTAAGTAGCAAAATTGAAATAAGAAAATGATGGAGATGATTTTGGGAATACTCTTTGGTAGCTTCTTGTTCAAATTTTCTCTTTGGTGTCGTCAATCAGTTTTCCTTGTTCTTAACTTTTTTGACTTTTTCCTTGTTCTTGACTTTTTTGACTTGTTTGTTCTTTTGATTTTCATTAACTACTCTATTGTTATAAAATAGTAGCATATATTTAGTTCAATTTCAAAACCATATAAAATGAAATAGTGAAAAATAATATAAAAACCATATAAAAGAAAAATAAAGAAGTACATACTTTCTTCTTTCATGTTCCATGTTCTTGATATTTTTTCTCATTCGTTTTTGTTCAATTTAAAAGGGTTTTTTGGTAGAATCTACATCCAAGAATATACGAAGTCATACATGTAAATGTATAATAGGATGCATAGTATATGGGGTCTTATTATTTGATTTATTACAGATAGGAATATGCTATTATGCTTTAGTAAAATAAAAATTGGAAAAAAAATTGTACATATTTCTAAAGGTATCAAAATTTGCAATTTTGTAACATGTTTCATATGTACATCATAGCTGAAGGAAAAGAGATATTGTATCATGATCATACCAATATGTATCTAATATGAATTTTTTTTATTGTAGATTAGTTACATTTGACCACACATGGTCAATGAATGACTTATGTATGCTATTAGTTTTGTTGATAAGAAAATGGAGATTGTAATTGTTCATGTAGCTTTCCAACACTTTTGTTTTCTGATTGCATTGTAACATATTAATATTGAAGTACCCCAATATAATTGTGATATCCTTTATATATAGATGACATAAAGCTTTTTCACTGACATTCAAAATATTGTTCAAATTTGCATGTGGTGATGCATATATATTGAGTATTGAAATTTGTGATCTATGAACTATTATTTTTGCCAATAATGCTTCTACAAGATGCTCTTAAAAGTGGATGTGTTCAAGCATAGTTATATGTTTTTTGTGAAGTACTCATTTTGAAATTTGTGAAGTACTCATTTTGCATAGACAGACACATATATGTTTCTTGTAAGCATAAAATGTCAGATTGCATTGGGTCATTATCACTGCATATGTCACTAAGGTGTGCATGAAGATTACAAGTGTTTAGTGAATGAATGGAGATGGATCGCAATGATTGTATTGATGAATAGTCATATTCTAATTTCCGTTTTGCAATTCTTTGCAAACATTGCATTTCAAAAGTTACATTTTTCATAACCTTGAAATTGTTGTTTGTCAAAGCATTTAGCAAATACAATGACTCTATGTTTCTTACACGTGATAGAGCTGTGTACACTAGGCCATGCACTTTCACTCTAGTAAGGTCAAATGAAAGTCTATCCAAGGTTAAACCTTGCAACCTATGTATTGTGTGTGCATTTGCAAATTGAATTTGGAATTGTTTCTGTATCTTTAGATCAGCCATGTTTGGTGACATAGGAATTTCTTTTGATATTCATAATATTGGTATCCAATAATGTGCTATGTTTGAAGTACACAAATAAGCTAGTTTTCTAGATTGTGGATGACCAATATTAGGTTTATTTTACTTAATCCATAGAACATCAACTTTATCTATATGAGTATATGATTTGACTATTCCATTTGCACCATTTACTAGTCCACCTTGTGCGTCATAATTGAAAGCATACATTTCAATTAGCATGTTCAACTTTATCACAAGTTGTGAAGGCAAATTAGCTCTATGTTGATGCCTTCTAACATTGCCATTTTTCTCTTCATCTTTGTCAATTGCATTGATTAAAATTTCATTACCAAGCATGAGTGTTAAAATTTTCTTGGTATGCATTGCAACATCTTTGATTTTGTAAAATAAATAGGGAAATGTTGGATCATTTGGTACAAGGTGCATGCAAGTTGTATTAATATATGTTATATCATCACATTTTTCACTATTTGTTTTCATTCTATTTAAAATTGATATAAATCTCTTATTTGTTTGTCGCATAGTCATATGAAATTGGAAGCACTTGACATTATCCTTCCAGAAATCATGTGCTATTTTTTTATTGTTGATTCTTGGTTGTTCAAAAATTGGCGAGTCTTTAATAGGTTGCGCTTGGTAGAAATCACCACAAAATATCATGTCAGTGTCTCCAAAGTATTTGGTTTGGACATGTTTTATGTTTCTGAGTGTATTTTCAATAGAATATAAGAACCGACTACCAATCATAGAGGCTTCATCTATGAAAGCTAGTTGCAGTTCCTGATATAGCTTTGATAAGTTTTCTAATAATTATTTGTTAAGTGGCAATAATTGAGACTTGTTAAAAGGCATTAGCAATGCAGAATGTATTGTTGTTCCACCTACATTATATGCATATTTTCTTGTATATTCTAATATTATACCCTTTGGTTTCATAGGATCAGTTGTGTTATGTGACTCATATATTCATATAAGTAATTGGAAAATTTCTTTCGTTGTCAGTGTTTTTCCTACCCCTGCTCCACCTGTAATAAATAGGTAAGTTGGTTCATTGAAGTTTGTTCTTTTTTATTCCAACATCCTTACAATTTATTGTTGCTCTCTGTTCAACATTCTTATGAGTTTGTAATACTCATTATTTTCCATTAAAAATCAGGGATAAATTATTTGAAATCCAAGATTGATTATTTTTTTCATCTCAAATTGTTTTGGAAATTACAATTCTGATTTCATATTCCTCACAATGGGAACTATTTTCTTTGTTTTGCATATTTATCTGATTGGTATTGATAGAACTATTTAGTTCATTTGTTGCAGTCTCTAAATCACCGCATGTTGGATTGATCTTATATGTAAATTTAGCTTCATTGGTGTGAATAGTTTTTTCATGTAATGTATATGAAACTTGCCATGTAGGGAAGTCTTGTTTCAATGTGTTTTCACATTTTTCAAATGGAACATATAACAATAATTTCTCTCTACAAAAAATTTCAACATATTTGTATTTTTTATATTTGAAAAACCGTATAACATTTGGTTTTTTCCTTTTTGATATGTGTGTGTCATCTTTCTTGTAATTTGATACAAATTTTGCAAGGAAAATTTTGTTATGGAGCATGGGTGTCTGATGTCGTAGTCAATTATGGAATGACACATCACATCGTCTGAATCATCAGTTTCTTTTTTCAAGAGAATAGGTGGTTTAAGAATAAATGTGTGTTGATCAACTGGAGATGCATTTATGAATATAGATTCTCTTGAATTATAACTCATTGGAAATGGAAGTGCTATATGCACTACTTGTTGAGCTGACATTTTTTGCAGATTAAGTAATGTATTTCCAAGTTTACATATCATTCTCATAGCATCAATTTAATTTCTCTCATGCTCTTTGTGTATCCTTCTAAATTCATTTGTCATCAACTTGTCAATTTTGGTCATATATGAACTACAATATGATGTTGCAGAATATGAATTTAGCACAAATTTTGCATCTATATTTTCATTCCATATAGAAGACATATCCTTTGCAAAATTGTTGATCCAAATGTGAGAAGGTTTTCGTTTCAGAAAAAAAATTTGTTGTTTGATGAGTATATACATTGTAATAATTGTATGTACTCATCTTCTATTACTCCTAATTCTATCAAGAAATTGTCATGGGTTATTGAATCATTGTAATTTGTTTGTTCCAAGAATTTTAGCAGTGTTAATGCTATGTCTGTGAGTTTTTTATTGTCTACACTAATCAGTTCAATGATCATTATTGTTTTCATTGGTGGCATGGGCAATTTGTATCTAAAATTTGAATTTTTTCACTTTTTAAAACTTCTTCTATGGTGATTTTTATGGAATTTAGCAATATCTCACTCCAAATGGTCTGCATAACAAGTTATGTAACTATCGAGAAAGTTTTAAATATCTGAATTACTTTTCTTTCCATATATTGGAGCATTTACTATCCATAATAGTCCATGTTCATGTTCAGTACCTCTATTTTGAAACTCTGTTATGAAATAGTAGACAAATATTTTCCTGAAGAATGTACTATTGTGACATATCATTCTTTTTACAGCATTAATTTTGTGTCTATAGTACTAACTACATGTGACTGGATATTTTCTTATAAGATAATCAATGTCATCATCTTCTAATGTATGAGTATCATTTTTACTTGATTTATTTTTAAACAATGTGACCAATGTATCTACTAATGGTTTCCATCAATGTTTTGCACTTGTAAATGTCACAAAGAAAGTTGGAGGTCCCAATTGCTGTATCATTGCATATATGTTTTTTTTTTTTAATTTGTTCCAACTGATCAGGAGAGATGCGAATGTTTTTGGAATTTATGTATCCAATATCATATTTCAATAAATTTTCCATATTTTCTGGATACTTGGCATCATTTGCTAATATTTTTCTTCCTCCTAGTTGCCCTTTTCTTATTTGTACCCACATGCAAGAGAGTACTTTATTAATAATTATTCGCATTGTCTTGAAAAACAAACTTGTTGTGTGATACGAGAAGTCACCACTTGCTTGTAAAAATTCCTATTGTACTATTTTTGGTAGAAAAATCTATTTGTGATGTAATCATCACATGCATCACCATAGAATAATGTTGGAAAGTTCATTACTTCTACATGTTTGTCCATGAAAATCCCAAGTGGTCATTGTCCTTCAGCAGGTGCAAGTTCAATAATCTTGTCTTGCAAATCATATATGCGTTCTGACTCTATTAATCCATGTCTCAATGTTTCAACAGGTGGTTCATTGTTTGCATCACTATTGGTATCACTTCCACTATCACTATTTGCATTTTGTATGATGTTTATATTATTTTCTTGTAAAATATGGGTCCAGTTCTCATTTACACAAATGTTCTCAGCCTTATATAGACTTCTAGAATGTAATTCATTCAATGCTTTCATGACAATAATTGGACGCACTTTACCTATTTCATATTCATTTTTATATTGCAATCTCCTTTTCAATGCAACTGCAATTGCCATCGTGTCACTTAGATATTGTGGCAATGTTTTTTGTACAATGTCCATATGAACTGGTACATTGATAATTGATCCTGTTAAGCCAATTTGTGATCTCTTATATCCCCATCGTATGATTTTTGCAAATGCAATTCTTAGTGACACAAGTCTTTCTTCTAAATCTAAAACCACTTTTACAGTTGGTAATGGAGTGTTACGTCTTATTTGTTTGGGTGTTGCAAATTGTGGAAGCTTTCCATTTTGAAGTGTTATTTTGCAAGAAACACATATTTTTTCACTTCTAAAGCTCCTATTGTTCAATGTCAAATTCATATTCTTTTCTTCCAAATCTGTATTGAAGCATGTCATATTATTTGCAAAATGAAATTTGATGCAAACTGTACATGTATTTCTAGGTGTCTCTTGGACTTGTTTCATAAAAATGTATTTTGCATCTTTTTTTCTTGGACAAATTTGTTTTCGTATTATGCCTTTTTTATGGTTTCTGACATTGCGAAGTATTTGTTTTAATCCAAGAAATGTCATTCATGTCTTCTCATTAGAATATGTTTTTTAATATGTAATTTGCATAGTTTCATCATGTATGTTGGCTTCAGAAACATTAATGAATACTTCATTACATATACTTCTTCTAAGCATGTATTGTTTTATTTTGTGATAACTATGACTATGACACTTAATTGGACTAATATCTTGCGAATCAGATCCTATCTCAGAAATAGATTGCTTTGTTTATAGTAAATGGTTATGAGGCAATATGTTATCATTATTGCATATGTCATCTCATTTTCCTCTCTTACGTATGAATTGTTTTATTTTGTGATAACTAAGTCTAGGACACTTAGTTGGACTAATATCTTGCGAATCAAATCCTATCTCATAAATAGATTGCTTTGTTTCTAGTAAATGCTTATGAGGTAATATGCTATGATTATTGCATATGTCATTTCATTTGCCTCTTGTATATATGAATTTCTTCATATCACTAGATTTTCCTCTTGTATGTATGAATTCCTTCATTTTGTGATAATTAAGCTTATAGCACGTAGTTGGACACACGTGCTTTAAATGAGATGATATCTCAAATTCAACATCATTATTGAAATGTACTTGAGAATTCATGTCAAATTTTTCATTAGCATTTGTAGATTTTGTTACTACAACATATTCCAAAATGTTATCATGATCATATCGTTTTTGTATCATTAGCTCGTAATGGATGTGTAATGTATCTATTTGGAATGACATGATAGTAAAAAGATGATTTCATCTCGAATGAAGAGAATTGTAATTAAAAAAGTTACTAGTTACAGAGGACCACAATTGGATGTTCACTTTGAATACGATAGATATCCATTGCAAACAGTATGGTCCACCCTCTATTTTCCCTCATTGAGATTCCTTTATATTTGTAGATGCAGAACAATGAATTTTCTGAAAATATGTATCAGTATTAGTAATTCCATGTAACTAATCCAAAAAATTAGATGCTAGTTCATATTGACATGACTCTACTGCTTCAACGTTGTTGTTGTTTAATAAAAATAGAAAATGTTCTATTAATCCATTTCGCAATTGATTTGAAGTATAATGAAAATTTAGAAGAACTTAAAATGAATTAAACAAACAATCTCCTATAATATATGAAAATACATATAATCTAAACATACCATTTCATTTTAATACACAATTAATGTTATTAGATACAATGAATTGTAATTTCAATTTTAACTGTCAACATTTATTACTTCTTCCATCATTTCCAAGTACTTATCAGAGATTACCTGTGCAATTGTCTTTGTAGAAACTCAATTACCTTCGAAAATTCTTCTATTGCTCCTATATACATATTTCCAAAGAATATTCGTGACAACAGGAAACAATAAAGATGATTGTTTCCAACAAAATAAATGCATTAAAAGAACACATATCTATGATGCCAAGACCCTAGACAAATTTTGATGCATAGATATGTAGTTAAATATTTACATTGTCCAAATAAAGTTAAACAAATTAGCCTACATTCTCAATGGTATGAGAATAAAATAAATTACAATGTCCATATAAATTTATATGCGAGTGAAGCAGGAAATGGTTGAACATTAAAGAACCTCAATCTTCAATGTTGTTATATCCAGTATTTACTAAACTTAATGACATTACATTGGCTTTTGATTTCAGTAGAAAGTCCAATACTTGAATTGAGCACAGTTAAATTGTGCTGAGCTATCAAAATCTATCCATGTCTAAGGTTCAATTTATGTTAGGACAAGAATGTACATTCTTCCAATAGTAAATTCATGAAATATGTTTCCAAGGCCTATAATGTTAATTCCATCTTACTACCATGCCTGACTAAAGTAGAATTTGCACAAGTTATTGAAGAGAGTTGTATTTGTAGGGGGCCATGCAAATGCATTGTATTAAGGATGTTGGAAGAGATCACAATCATGATCACCTGTAGAATGCCTGGAAATATAAAGATATTGTCTGATTATTTGTGTCTACACCCATATCTGAGCTGCCTTAGAAATCGTTGTCATGGCTGCAACCATGGTCTGTTGCATGTGAAGGGCCACAGATTGGCAGAGTGTGAGTCCATGGTGGAATCCCCTGCTTCAAAATATGAAATGCCTAAATTTTTTGAGGAATCCCCCATTTCAAATGAGCATAATTGCATCTGGATTCTAGTACATGAAGCAGAGAATGATGTCTGGACAAATATGCTAATAATATCTTTGAAGTATAAAGACTAGGAAATCAGAATCATGACTTCGGATGACCTATAAAATTATATTGCTCAAAGAGGGAAATTCTTAGCACGAGTAAAATACATCACTACTTCCTTAATATTGCCAAGATTCATAGAATTATTAGTGAAGGAGGCCCTGAAAAATTGTATGATACAAAGTCCATGCCACCCTCTAAAGCCAGAGTTGTTGTAATAATGGCAACCATTACTATTGCCTTGGGCTTGGACTACTTGCATGTCTATTTTAATGTTATTAGTGATGGACTTAGTTGGAAAATATTTTTTATGATTTGGAAAGTGATTGTTTTGGGCATAGAATTCATTTTATTAGGTAGTGCGATGGTGGGATTTTTGGATGTAAAGGCTTTTGGGCATAAAGGTTTTTGGGTATAAAATGCTCTATAAGCACTGGTTTGGGTGAAGTGGGGAGTTGGAAATTGTCTTTTCAGTGAGTATTCCCAGGAATTTGGTTTTAGTGAGTCTAGAGCCAAACTTGGTTCTAGGTAGCTCTGGTGCACTAACCGAGGTGGATTCCTAGTCTACTCTTCATTCTTGCTCAAATCCTGTCCTGGCTCTCAATCTATAACTACTGATTCAGAATCAATGGGCTCCGTTATTATTTTCTAACATAGTTTAAAAGCTGTGATGAATAAGGACAAAAATGAAGCTTGAATATCAAGTACTCTCATCATTCGTTCATGGAATACACTTAGTAATAAGAATGACCTCTTCTTTATTTGGTTTAAGAAGAAAAAATAAAACATAGCAAGAAACAAGGATATACGAAGGTCTCATTTAAAGACAATACAAATCTAAAACCTAGCTACAAATGAAAAGAGGATTAGGAAAGGACAATAATATTAAGATGATTTTAATTTTGACAACTTATAATCCAATACAGATATCTTAAGAGACTGTGTAGTATTGTTCAGAATTCATGGATCCAAAATTTCAAAGGTTGATGTGTGAATTTTCATAACTACATATTCATTATTTTTCAGAAATACAGAAGCCCTATAGCAATGAATTAACCTCCTTATCAATTCTAGAATATACAGTGCCATCATAAAATATTTTTTCAAGAATCATGGTCATCCTTCTCAGAAATTTATAGCATTTATTTAATCTCACACAATGTGTCATTCTCAAGTCTAATTCTTTGGAAAATTACTCCTATAAGAAAAAACAGAAATAACCTTATAGGAAGATCTATACCACACTCTATAAAGGAAGTTATATACCTAATAAAAAGGTATTTTACAGTGAAACACAAAGACCTAACTAGAGGGCCAAAATTTCAATCTTGTCACCTATGCTACTGGTACCGGTGCTTAAACTATTGTCATTAGGTATTTGCAACCTAAGGAATGCTTATTCAAGTCATAATCCTATCCTGGTTCTCAATCTATAACTATTGGTTTAGAATCAACGGACTGCGCTCCTCGATTTGTGGTATTTTTTCTTTATGATTTTCCAACATAGTTTCAAAGCTATGATAAATAAGGACAAAAAAAAAGCTTGAAAATCAAGTACTCTCATCATTCGTTGATGGAATACACTTAGTAATAAGAATGACCTCTTCTATATTTAGTTTAAGAAACAAAAATAAAACATAAAAAGAAACAAGGATATATGAAGACCACATTTGAAGAAATTAGAAATCCAGAACTAACCTAAAAATGAAAAGAGGATCAGGAAAATACTATAAGTTTAATATGATTTGAACTTTTAGAACTTATAATTGAAGACAGAGATATTAAAATACTATGTAGCATTGTTCAAAATTCATGGATCCAAAATTTAGAATAACATGCAGGTATGTCTCCCTAAGGTGCTAGCAAGAAATCAATATCTTATAACAATAACAAGTTCTCTAATCTAGTCTCATGCATGAAAAAGAGGTGCTTTCATAACAGAAAATGTTTCAGGATGTCTTTTTTTCTTAGACTTTGTGAAATAGTTGAACAAGATCTATGGTGAATCCAATTACTGTTCATAGACATTGTGAGGGAGCATAGTGGTAAAGGAATGACGTTGGGTGGGAATATTGTAGAGGAATTCTCACCAAATGGGGTATTTAAAAATTTGTGGGCACAGGATTATGAGTATAGCCAAAGATAGGAATTTCTATGTCTATTTAGAAGTGATGATGTAGGTAGGATTGATGCATAAGAATATCATCCTAAAATTATGCTTAGATATCCATAGAGATATGTAAGTTGGATCTTAATGATTTTTTTTGTTAGAGAAATTACATACATTGTTAGTTTTTAGGGATATTTGTTTTACATACTTTCCAAATTGGAGTACACGATCTGGTTCATATTTGAATTTGTAGGAGCTTCTAGAGATATGCAGTGTGGCCTCAAATCATGATGTGGCCTCTAATTCAAGAAGCCCAAAATAAAATAATATTGATGCATTTGTGACATGAATATCTGTGATCTCTTCCAAGCTTGCATTCAAAGCACAAGAGATTATAAATTTATTTTTGCAAGTTGATTGGAGAAGTCTCCAAGAACAATAACCAAACTGCATAAACAACAATCCAGTGCATATATGTCTACAGTGGTTTATTGGTATAAGAACTAGTTAGATTTATGATACACCTGTGCCTATGGTACATTCAATAAACACAGGTTGGATAATATATACTAACCTCCTATTACCAGCATCTGAAATGAAGCATTAAAATTCATGACCTTCATGGTAGGAATATGGAGAGATTATGGAACAATAACATTAATGTAACCCTGAAAATTTAGGGTATATGTGCTCCGTGTTTGTGAACCTTTGCACCCTGATACTAGCCCAAAAATATTTCTAGCTTGAAGTTGTAAAATGATTTGGAAACTCACTCTTTATTGCCTAAGTGACACATCTCGTATGGCTCAATCATTCACAAAATGGTGGTTTTGATTTCTTTTAAAAAAGTAGATTATGTGAGAAATCCGGTGGTGGTTTGTTGATATGGAAATATGCATGAAAGTATGAGGTCTTTTGGAATTTGGAATTCATTAATAATTCTTGTAGCGTGGAAAAAAAATCATTTCACATGGAGAAACCTACACAACATTGTAGCCACAGTTTTCCTAAGGATATAGTTATGTCTAAGTAATGGTTTTGCAACCTTGGTTTAGCATCAACCTGTAGTAATATGTCAAAGCTTTGGACTCATAAGCCTAATAGGAATTTATATATCTATGGAGTTGTTTGGAATTAATACTTTAGATTGAATGCACACGATTCAACCCCTTTCATGTTACTGATGTCATGGGTGTCTTCTCTATCATGACTAGAATATTAAATATTTAAAGGAGTTTCGATTTATGATTATATTGAGACCTTTATTTAATACATATTTGAAGCTTGACCAAGGTGGCATTTGCTCAAGGAAAATATGAATCTAATCAATTAGACTTGAGGAATCATCACACTGAAAGAGTAGTTTTCATTAACACATGGAAAATAGAGAATATTAGGTAGGTTTCCTGAGATTCATTTGACCAATACTTGATACTAGCTGACCAAAGAATTTAAGTTTGTCTTAACAATGATGCAAAAAGATAGAATTCTTGAAGAGAAGCAACAATGGAGTTATTTAACATGACTTGGGTGTTTGACATGACAACAGTCTTGATCTCCTTGACAATAAAATATTGAACGATTATTTTATGATAATGTGTTTGAGTTCATCAATGTGTTCATAAAGAGACTAATATGCTCTAAAGGTATTGAGTAGAATTGCAAGATTTTTCCTTTAATCATGGTTATCTTGAGAATTTTTATATGGAAGATTTTCTTGATATGATATGATAGGAAGTGTATGAAAACAACATAGCTCTTAATGGTATATCATAGTTTCCCTTAAAGTTAGCGGGATAGGTGGTAGTGAGAGTGAACAAAAATGGGCATCAATGACAAATAGTGGCAGGCGTGGCAGAAGTGGATGTAATAGGAAGAAAAAGTTGATGTATGAAGAATGAGAGTCAATTTGTACTCGAGGATTGAATACCCCTTCAGATCATTTATATAAATTATTTAAAAATCAATGGGGAGTATAGTACTTCCTTCCATTTTGGCTGGTAAATCTTTTTATGTAACCCATACGTAATGCAAATCCTATTTTGAGAAGAAATTCATTGTGTATTGTTCCATTTGATGTGGTGATGCTCATTTATCATTCATGCTTTGAATGTCTAATTTATAAATCTAACAAATTGTGTGAAAATAGATGGAAATATTTCCCAGAGTTGGTATCAGAGAAGTTTCTTCTTAAAATCTTAACTTCTTGAAGGTAGATCCATAACATCTGATATGGGGAAGATAATAGAGAATGCTGCTAGAATTTCCAAAGAAGTTTCAAATCTCAGACACAAACTTGAGGAAGCTCAAAACTAGAATGAGTGAAGAGGATTACAAAAAACATGAACAAGAGATTGTCACTTTGAGAGAAAAATAGACAAGTTAACTCAAAAGTTGAGGAGCTCATAGGTCTTGGGTGACATGTTGTTTGCGACCTGTCACACAATTCATCTTTAGCTAACTCTAATATTCAAGCCATGGTATTGCTATGAATTTCATAGACTGTAATCTTCAAGCAATGGTATTTCTATGAATGTCACACTTATTTCTTGGTATGTTTGACCCGTCATTTTTTAGATTCATGCCTTATGGCTTTGATTCCCATTTGATAAATTTCATTTTCATTGTTCAACTTTCGCATGTTTCTTTGTAGACTATTATGGTTCTGTAACCTTAAGTTGCACTATCACTTCTTTCTAAGCCAAATTCCCGTCAAAAATTGATTAGGATTTCAACCATGCCTCATGTAAACATAATAGAGCTAGTCGGGGCTAAAATCATCAACACTTATGAGGAGTATTTACCATTTTTTAAATGGTTTGGATGGTGGGAATTCCTTAAAATTTGTAGGTCTTTAATGAAGAAGTATACACAACCTTCACCTCTACCTTTGATGGTAGAAAATGAAATTTGGTGACCTTGAAATTCTTGTATATGTTAGTTTTATTGCTGAAGAGACCCAGCTTCCCACAAAGGGAGAAAAATTGTTGAAGGATTTCCTGATACCTAAACTTCCATGGAAGAAGTTTCTTGCCTACAAAAATCACACATATGTTGTCAAAGGTATGTTGGTCTCTAACTTGAAACCGAAGTGGAAAGATTTGTTTTTTTTTATGTGTTGTTATGTCACATGTGAGGGGCGTTATGCATTGGTGTTCATTTATCATATGCATCTCCTCATGGTGTTTTTTGGGTATGAATTAAATTTTCCATCTTGTTTATTATTAAATCCTGGCCAAAATAGCCAAATCTTATCAAGCCTAGTGTAAGAACCTTGAAAGTTCCATATTCCACCACGACTTTATTTTTATCTTAGAGAAGCATTATTTTTCAAAAATGGAAATGTGTGGAATACGTTACTCTACCAAAATTGGTTTGAAAAACCCCAAGTTGTAGAGAAACTAAGTCCAAAAGCTAAGGTCTCATCAAAATCTCCACTCGCTAAACCATTTTTTGAAATATTAAATCCAACAGCGCAGATGGAACACCGGAGGACAGCGAATAGCAGACAAACTTTTTTGCTACATTTTACACTCCATCTCAGAATGAATTCCTGATTTAAATGAGCCTGCAAAACTAAAATTTTGTCTAAGGCGGTAGGCCTGTTTTTTCTCTGCAATGGAAGTTGTGGTTCTTCACACCACACAAAACTACAATTAAAATATGCCATGCCACATTTAAACTACACCACCAACTATATAAATATACAACATTTGTTTGAACTTTGAATGCGCCTTGTCCCTACCACTGCTAACATAGCAAACCAATGACCAATCTAGTGCCAATCACAAATCCTGAAGCTAATGTGGACAACTCCAAAATGGATGCGATAAATATTCATCAAATCTACTTGAATTGTTTTGAAATCCAACGTGGGCTCCACCAGTAGCCAATAGGAGGGTGATCACATGGTTTGTATGCACAGTCAACATTGAACAAATTGGATGCGATAAATCCCAGTAAACCATATTACATAAGAGGTTTTTAATTCCACGATGATATAAGGTTAAAAGGCTCAGGTTAAAAATTAAATTTTTTTTGTTAAACAAAAAGTGCCAAGACTTAATGGTTTATTAATATTTCAAAATATTTATATATATTTGTTTTAAAATGGAGTGACTCATGCTTTTGACATAGGATGATATATATATATATAAGTCTTAATATATGTATTATAAACCTAGAAAGTTTATAATATATATAAGGTAGTTTTTGTCTTAATTTTTTTTTAAAGTTTGTAATGAAGTAAAGAGTGCCCGTAGGAAAAAAAAAATGTAATGACTCGATATTAAAGAAAAGGGACATAGAGCACAGTTTTTTAAAAAAGAGCACTGTAAGTGCATTTGTTGACTATGTGTAATGCAGCGTAGTATTTTTTATGAATCCGAAGGAAAAAGAAAAATAGAGAGACTCTGTGTGTGAAGAGCACCATGTGAATTTTTTTAACTATGTAATTTTTTCCACAAGGCAGAAAAAAAAAGGACAGAGAAGAGAAAAATTGTAACATTATGTTTGTAGAAGCTTGTGTATTTTTTTTTAAATGCCCAGAATATCAGTTCTATGGAAACATTGTAATAGTTTTTTTTAGGTTTAATGAAAGAGTTTTTTCTGCAGTCTCTGTCCAAAATTTTTACATTGAATCTCTACGTTGAAGTTGAGGAATTTTATTTCCTCTGTTGTTTGGAATCATTCCGTAATTCCAACATGGTATCAGAGCTAGTCCAGGCTCTTTGAAATTTTTCAAAGAAGATTAAGAAAGAAGAAGGAGTTTTTGAAGCAATTCACGAGCAGAGTGAAGGTTTTAGCAAGTCAGTGAGAAATTTTGTTTGGAAACACTGTCAAGTTTCAAAAGCATAGTTCAGTAAGCTAGCCATGGCGGGAGACAACACAAGCACGAGTATAGGAAATAATCAACTCCCACAATTTAATGGGAAGAACTATGACTATTGGGAAATCAAAATGAGAGCCCTGTTTGCCTCTCAAGATTTATGGGAGCTAGTTGAAGATGGTTTATAATAACCAGTAGATGAAAATGGATTTAATTCCTTAACAGAGGAAAAGAAGGATTTTTTGAAGAGAAATAGGAAGAAGGACTCAAAAGCCATCTTCTATCTCTATCAAGTAGTGCATGAAAGTGTATTTCTAAGGATTGCAGTAGCAAAGAGGTCCAAGGATGCATGGGATACCCTCCAGACAACCTACCAAGGAATGGAGAAGGTAAAGACAACAAAGCTTCAATTAATGAGATGGGATTTTGAAGTTATTTGCATGAAAGAGTCTGATACAATAGACTCGTTCTTCACATTGTTGATTGGGTTGGTTACCCAAATGAGATCTCATGGATAGACAGTAGAAGAGAGAAGAATAGTGGAGAAAGTGTTGAGGAGCTTACCCTCAAGGTTTGATCTGATAGTCTCAACCATTGAAGAGACAAAAGGTCTCTCGAAGTTTATTGTTGATGAGCTTCATGCATCATTGATGACACTTGAACAAAGATTGGGTAGAACAACAAACTCATCTTTGGAGGATGCCTTCAAGACCCAAATGTGCTTTGGAAGAGGAAGAGGTCAAGGCAGAGGAAAATACAGAGGAAAGGAAGAGGCAGAAGCTAAAATAGACGAGGAAGAAATAGCCCTGCAAATACAAATGGAAGGGGCAACAATCAAAATCAGAACCAAGGCCAAGGCAGTAGCCAACAAGGTGGAAAAAATCAAGCACATGGACAAAGGTATGATAAATCCCAAGTCCAATGTCATTACTGTAATAAGTATGGCCATTATTCCAATGAATGTAGGAAGAAACAAAGTGACATGGGTAATAGACCCAGTGCTAATTTTACTAAAGAAAATATCAGTCAGGAGAAGTTGATTTTAGCATGTAATATGGCTGAAGAAAAGAATGAAGATATATGGTTTCTAGGTTCAGGATGTAGCAACCATATGACTGGAAACATTTCTATGTTTTCCATGATTGATTAAAATGTAAAGTCTCAAGTAACATTGGGGACAGACAGTAAGGTCTTTGTCATGGGAAAAGGTAGAGTAAGTGTTTTAACAAAGAAGGGAGAAATAAAAACCATATCAGATGTTTATTATATGCCTAGTATGAAGTGTAACCTTGTTAGCATTGGACAACTCATTCAGAAAGGCTACAATGTATTTTTTGAAGACGATGTATGCACCATCATGGATAAACCACCAAGCAAGCAATGCACTGCACAAGTGAAGATGACAAGGAACAGACTGTTCCCTCTCAATATGAGGGAAGATTTGAAGAAAGCAGCTGCAATGGCTGCAATGATACAAGAGACATTCCAAAGAGAAGAAAAATATGAAAATTGGTTATGGCACTTGATATTTGGACATCTCAACTTTGGAGGTCTGAATTTGTTGCATAGGAAAGGAATGTTAAAGGGATTACCATTCTTTGAAAAACCGAACGGCCTATGTGAGGGCTGCATCTTGGGAAAATAACACAAAGAAAGATTTCCATCAGGAAAGAGCATAATGGAAAAGGAACCCTTAGAAATTTTCCATTCAGATTTGTGTGGACCAATGCAAACACCATCATTAGCAGGTAGCCACAATATGCTAACCTTCATTGATGATTTCACAAGAAAAACTTGGGTTACTTCTTAAAGTTGAAGGGTGATGTGTTTGAGAAATTCTGCCACTTTAAAGCTCTTGTAGAGAATCAAAGTGGGTAGCATATTAAGGTCTTAAGGATATATAGAGGAGGAGAATATATCTCCAAATAATTTCTATGTTTTTGCAGAGAAAATGGAATTCATAAACAATTTATAGCAAGGTATACACTGCAGCAAAATGGAGTTTTTGAAAGGAAAAATAGAACCATCACGGACATGGTAAGAAGTATGTTGAAGGCTAAACATTTTCCAAATGAATATTTGGCTGAAGCTATACATTGTGCAACATATGTCTTGAATAGATGCCCAACAAATATTGTTATGAACAAAGTTCTGGAAGAATCATGGAGTGGCATAAAACAGTTTGTCACCGACATGAGAGTTTTTGGTTGTGTGTCTTATGTACACATTCCAGATCAACTAAGTAAGAAGTTGGATAGTAAGGGGGATAAGTGCATATTTATTAGATACAGTGAAGAATCAAAGGCATACTAAATATATAACCCCTCCACCAAGAATTTTTTTATAAGCAGAGATGTATAGTTCATTGAGGAAGAAGCTTGGGATGGAAGCATTGAGAAAACAGTGAATCTGAAAAGTTGTTTGCCCCATGATGAAGATGAGGAAGAAATGGCTGAAAGAAACCCCTCATTAGCAGCACGACCTCCACCAACAAAAGGAAAACAGGTGACACCACAAGCAAGTATGAAAAAACCCTTGAGGAGTGATGACAGTGCTTCTCCAAGCACATCACAAGGAGGAGATTTGAGTGCTTCTACAAGAACAATTTCAGCAAGTGAAAGAGGAACCAGATTCAAAAGTCTAAATGAAATTTATGAGAAAGAGGCAACAAATGAAGGTATGAACTCCTTATTTTAATTATATTTTCATGTAGATGATCCTATTCATTTTGAAGAATATGTAAAAGATAATAAATGGATAGATGCTATGGATGAAGAAATGAATGCCATAAAGAAAAATAAAACATGGGAATTAGTTGATCTCCCAAAAGGAAAAGAAGTTGTTGGAGTGAAATGGGTCTACAAAACCAAAATAAATGTTGATGGTCAGATTGAAAGGCACAAGGCCAAACTTGTTATCAAAGGCTACAGGCAGCAACAAGGAAGAGACTATTAAGAAAAATTTTCACTGGTTGCAAGAATGGAAACAGTAAGAGCAGTGTTGTCCATAGCAGCACAAAATAAATGGAAGTTTTACCAAATGGATGTGAAATCAACATTCCTAGATGCATTATTGATGGAAGAGCTATATGTTGAACAACCTCTGGGATATGAGAAAGAAGGCCAAGAACACAAGGTATGAAAATTGAAGAAAGTTTTGTATGGGCTGAAAAAATCACCAAGAGCATGGTACAGTAGGATAGATGTCTATCTACTGGAAAATGGGTTTGAAAAATGTGAAGGAGAACCCACATTATACATCAAAGAGAAAGATGGTAAGATGTTGATTGTTGTTTTGTATGTTGATGATGTGATATTCAAAGGTAATGATGCTTACCTAATTGATAATTTTAAAACAGTCATGAAGGATGAATTTGAGATTATTGATATGGGATTGTTGAGATACTTCTTAGGAATATAGGTAGAGAAAAATGAAAATAAGAATTTTATTTCTCAAGCTAGATATGTAAAAGAAGTTTTGGAAAGTTTTAACATGCAAGATTGCAAGGCATAAATTACTCCTACAGTGATGGGATTGAAGTTAAGCAAAGAAGACAGCAGTAAGAATTTTGATCCAAGTCTGTACAAGAGCATAGTTGGCAACCTCATGTATTTGACTGCAACTAGGCTGGATATTATGCATGTTGTAAGTTTAATTTCCAAATTTATGGAAAGGCCAAAGAAGGCACATTGGCAAGCAACAAAAATAATTCTAAGGTATGTGAAAGTAAAAAAAAGGTATGGTATTTTATACAACACTTTAGAAAATTTAGAATTGATTAGATACACTGATAGTGATTGGGCTGGAAGTATAGATGACAGGAAAAGCACCTCTGGATATTTTTTTCATATGGGATTAGGATCCATTTCATGGGCTTCTAAGAAACAACCAATTGTGGCTTTATTAATAGCAGAGGCAGGGTATGTGGCAGCTAGAGTAACATCATGTCAAGCAGTATGGATGAGAATAATGTTGAGGATTTTGTGTCATGAACAGGTAAAAGGAACGATAATTTATTGTGATAATAGCTCAGCAATAGCATTGTCAAAGAATTCAGTGTTTCACAAAAAAACGAAACACATTGATGCCAAGTATCACTACATCAGAGAGCCAGTGAGAAATGGTGAGATTGTTTTGCAACATTGCAGAACTGAAGAGTAGTTTGTTGATATATTGACAAAACTATTGGGGAAAAAAGTTTTAATTTTCTCAGAAATTGTTTGGGTATCCAAGAGAATGAAGCAATTGAATTTAAGGGGGAGTGTTGAAATATTAAATCCAACAGCATAGATGGAACACTGGAGGAAAACGAACAACAGGAAAATTTGTGTGCTATGTTTACACTTCATATCGCAATGAATTCCTGATTTAAATGAGCTTGCAAAACCAAAAAAAATTCTAAGGCCGTAGGCCTATTTTTTCTCTGCAATGGAAGTCGTGGTTCTTCACACCACACAAACCTGCAATTAAAATCTGCCATGCCACATTTAAACTGCACCACCAACCGTACTAATAGCCAATATTTGTTTGAAGTTCGAATGGGCCTTGTCTCCACCAGCGCCAACTCAACAAACCAATGACCAATCAAGTGTCGATCACAAATCCTGAAGCTGACGTGGACAACTCCCAAATGGATGTGATAAGCATTCATCAAATCTACTTGAATTATTTTGAAAACTGTCGTGGACTCCACCAACATCCAATAAGAGGGTGATCGCATGGTTTGTATGCACAATCAACATCGACCAAATTGGATGTGATAAATCCCAGTAAACCAGATTGCATAAAAGGTTTTTAATTCCGCGATGACATAAGGTTAAAAGGCTCGAGTTAAAAATTAATTTTCTTTTTGTTAAAAAAAAAAAGTGTTGAGACTTAAATGTTTATTAAGGTTTGAAAACCTTTATATATATTTGTTTTCAAATGGAGCGACTCATTCTTTTGACTTAGGATGATATAAACATAAGTCTTAATATATATATTATAAACATAGAAAGTTTATAATATATATAAAAGTAGTTTTTGTTTTAATATTTTTTTAAAGTTTGTAAGGAAGTAAAAAGTGCCCGTAGGAAAAAACAAAAGATGTAATGACTTTGTATTAAAAAAAATGGATGGAGAGCATAGTTTTTTAAAAAGAGCACTGTATGTGCATTTATTGACTATGCGTAATGAAGATTAGAATTTTTTATGAGCCTGAAGGCAAAAGAAAAACAGAGAGACTCTGTGTGTGAAGAGCTGTGTGAATTTTTTTAATTTTGAAATTTTTGGAAGAAGGCAGAAAACAAAAGGACAGAGAAGAGAAAAATTGTAACATTGTGTTTATAGCAGCTTGTGCATTTTTTTTTAAAAGGCCAAAACAACAGTTCTGTGGCAACATTGTAATAGTTTTTTTTAAGTTTAATGAAAGAGGTTTTTCTGCCATCTCTGTCTAGAATTTTTACTTTAAATCTATGTGTTGAAGTTGAGGAATTTTAATTCCTCTGTTGTTTGGAATCATTTAGAAATTCCAACACCATTTATGTTTGATTATCATGTTGAAATGACCTTGATGGGTTGTTTCATGCAGAGAAACCAAATTATTTTGATGATAATGAGGTTGTAACTACTAAAATTGCACTATAATATGTTACCATGAGTGTGGCTAAAACTACCAAATTTCATATTAAAGAGTTGAAACCTAAATTTAGGGAAAAAGAGGAGTTTAAATCCTTGGATCGTAGCCCTCAACTAAAACTTGCAAAATGAGAATGGACCAGGAAACCTGAGTATAAATCGCAATCTAAAGTAAAGGATAAATTGAATGAAATAAAAATTTAGGAGTCAGGCGTAATAGGCAAAAGAACGCCCCTGTAAATGAGGTCTTCATCAATTTACAAGCGCCAGCCAAGCCTTCACCAAATAATACTAAACCTCATGCTAAAGAAAATTATGGTTTCTCTAAAAACGATGTTTGAGTAAGTTTGAGTCTAATGGAAACAATAATGTAGAAAATACTCCTCAAAGAAATTATGCCTTTGACCCATATTTTTTGAACATTTATTGGAACCAAAAATTTCATATTATAGTACGTTGCTTGGAATACCATAGTAAGCATTTGTTACAGGAGAATGATCAACTTAAATCACAAAATCGATTAAGAGAAATTAAAATTAAACAGAATTATATTGAAACTGAAGTAAAAACTCAGTCCATAGAGACTCATATAGTCAATAAATATTCACAATTAAAGGTTGTCATTTCACCATATTGGAATCCTACTAATCTCAGTAAACCTCAAGAGGTATTTTGTTTGGATTAAATTTTCAAAATTTAATATAAAAACTACAAAATCTTCATTTTGTAGTAGCCTTTATTCAATATAATTATAAGTTGTTAATAATAATATAGTTCTTGGATATTTTCGTGAGTGTAAACTACTTTTTCCCAACTGACAAGACTAAATTTTTTAGTGTCTGTCCTATCTCCCTACCATAAAAAAATCTCTTTGATAATTTCTATTTTCCTTTGAATTCCTTCAAGTGCTTGCAAAATTACATACTGGTATTTAGGGGGCGTTGATAATATATATTTAATTAATATGACACTACCTATGAAATTTAACCAGTGCATTCTATTGGGCAAGAAATTTTTTCTTTTAATTCAAAGCAAAGAATTTGACTCTTAGATTAATTGTAAATCCATTACATATAATATCTTATTTATGGAAACAAGTACGCTTGTCAGCCTATACACGTTTCAATCCCTGAAATGGAAAGACTAGATAATACAGACACTTGGTTTCAAAATATTGAAAATCATCCAAGGAGGCTATGACTGAGGCAATAAAAATGGAAGTAAACTCAATTCAAGAGAATCCATTTCATGCAATTGAAGAAACAGGGCAAGTTATTGGCCAAATGACAGCTATTACGAGTAGAAACCCTTAGTTTAGTTTATTATAGAGAAAATAAAGTGAAATAAATCATGAAAGGAAAAAATGACGATGATGAAGACACTGCCTTCCACAAGGTGAGTGAGCAGTTATCTAAGCAAGTGAAAAGTGCACTAAAGGAACTGCAACCCAAGAACTTTTGAAATCAAGCAGTAACAATTGCTACTAGTGTAACTCTCAAGAGCCAAAGGAAAAGAGATAATGACAATTCCAAAAGAGTTTGGGGCTACAGAAGGAATTGTAGGTGGCGAAATGGCTTCATACACAAGTCCCAAATATCTATCTACAACTGATTTTAGCCAAAATAACCTCAATTTGACTATTATCCAGCCAAATACTAATGCTACAGTAGAGTTAATTGATTCTAGATCTACTTCTATTAGAGAAATAGCACCTGAAACAAGAGGGAAGCAAATGCATTAATTCTATTCATTCTTCTCTTAATGCATTGAACATGGAAGGTACTAAATATGCTCTCTTATCTTTAAAATGATATGTTGGTCCTCCTATTATCATTAGAGATGATCCTTAGAGTCAATTGGACAAGGGATGATAGATATTGCAGGCGGATGTTTTGAGGAAAGGTAAGTCTACAGTATATGTGCCCTAATGTTAGCATTCATATATGTCCTACTTGATTAAAAATAGGTAAATTTAACCATCTAATTTATCCATTAATAATCAATGAGTAAGGTTTTAACAACAAAAACCATAAAAATAACAACAAACGCAGCATAGCATAACAAAAAAAAAATAGCAAAATAACAACATAAACAACATAAGGTAGTGTACCACTGACAATTACTTCAATACTTGTGAGAATTCCTTAAATACTTGTTCAGACAGATAGCTCCTTGGTATGCGGATGACATGGAAGCGAACACCTTAATACTCATGTAAACAAAATAATCAGTGAACACCTGCGTAAAAAAAATACTTATAAGACACTTGTGTAAACACTTTAACACAACTCTGTAAATACGTGTGTAAGACATGCAAAATACTGTTCATATGTCTCCTAGGATTCTACCATTTTTCAGCTTCTATGGGCCCACAATATTACCTCTTATTCCATTTGTCTACCCCTATGGGCCCATAACCTTACCTCTTATTCCTCTTTGTGAAAACTCAATGCCTAATTATGTGGTGAAACTCCATTGTATTCCTTGATTTAAGAATCCCATAATGGGTGAATTCCCAGCACTTTTGGGCTGGGATACTCATATGCTCATATGGGATTGGTGGAAAAACATAATCACAACTCAGTCGAGCAAGCTCTCTAGCCAGTAAGATGTTTTCCATCTAGTAAGGTATAATAGACATCCAACTACAAGAAGCTGGTAGAAGGTTGGACCAGAACCAACTCGATCTTCACTTGGAATGGTAAATGGTTTATCGCTTGAATGACAGAAGGTTGGACCAGAACTGACTTGACCTTCAGTTAGGTTGGCAAATGGTTTATCGCTCGGACTCCTCGCTCGGACTTCTCCAGGAGCTGAAAGGCCTAAAAACATAGAATCTGAGCACAATAATCATCATCTTCAATCTAAAGATAAAAATATTAGAAGATTTATGGCCATTGATAATCGGCTTGCCAAACCTGCGGCCGTAGTGCAGGGATCATATAGTAAAATGAGGCCGACCATGGCTTACGACACCAATGTCAGTTTGACTATTTTTATAATCACTCTGTTTTGTTTAGTTTGCTCTAGTCAGCTACCTGACATATTCTTCTACCATATTCTTCACCAATGATAAGGAAGTCATGGTTTTTCCATCTTCCATTCAGCAAAATAAAAATAACCACCTCGTTTCCTCCTCAAACCCTAGCATGGTTTGGAAAAGTGGAAAAAAACCACAAAGAAACTCATAACGCGGGTATTTCAGACTCGACCTTCATAAAATACAAAAAATACAAAGGAGGATGCTTGAGAGCTTCACCTTCACATTCACAAGTCGCGCAGCAGATTCACGGCTTGAGAGATTCACCTTCACATTCGCACAACATATTCACTGGCTTCAAAGCTTCACCTTCACACTCGCAGGACGCATGATGAGACCTACATGAACTTCCATTCCCATCCATGCACAAAGGTGTGAAGAGGTACAGGTACAGGTACCAATGCATGAGATTCCGTTCACAGAGGTATCAACACATATCAACACCTACATATAGAGGCAATAACTTCTTACAACACCACCATCTCCAGAAAAATCAAAAGACAAAGCAAAGACTTTGGATAAAACAAGAAACAATTGTCGCGATTAGAAAATTTGGATAAAAAGTTAACGATTGCACTTTGGATCAAACCAAAAATGATTTCCAAGATTAAAAAAATTAGATAAAAATTTAATTATTGTAATAAGAGGTCCACTTTCTCCCATCAAGAACTTTAGCATAAAAAATTGAATGTTGAAAATAAATATTCTGAAAGTTTGGATAAACAAAATTAGCATGGGAAAAAATTCAGTCAACACGACAATTAATTGAAATTCAATGATCTATCGACTTCTATAGTCCAGGAAGGGACTAATAAGTTAAGGCCCAAATATTGAAATCAACATAATCATATCCATAATTAAGTTTTAAATAAAATACAAGAGGGATGAACACCAGAAGTTTCACTTTCCAAATTCTGAAAGTGTAAATCTTCTTATACACTTATAATTTAATATAAAAAAATTTAGAATGTGGTGGATTTACGATCATAGTAGCCAATAATAGGATGTACGACTTGGTGGAAGGAGCAATCACTGTGTAACTTGGAGGGGACAAACATCCTTTGAAACTTCGAAGGAAAAATGCAAACTCTTTGTACTAGAAATTCTTACTTGAGAAATGAAAAAAAAGAGGGCCATAAGAGAATTCTAAGTAAGAGGAAATTTTTTGAAAATAATGAAGAAGAAAATATTCATTAATATGTATATATACCTTAACCAATATCACATGCTTGAAAATCCTCAAAATTTATTGCAAGATAAAAAGACATTCTAGAATGAGTACAATACTCATAAAATGAGAAAAGGAAAAAATATTTATATAAAGATAATTGGTAGTTGATGTTGTGTCATTGGTAGTTGAAGCATTTCAAAATATTCATCGATGCCTTCATAATTTTATATAGAATAGGAAAAAATGGATACTAAAGAATCCATTCAAGAAATTTTGGTAATGCAAAAATTATTCACTTCATATGAGATCAAAAACCATTTTCTCTATAATATCAACATATTACAAAGCATTTTGAGGAGAATCATTGTGAAGGAACTTTGATATAGAGAAAAATATATGTTACCCTGCAACTATGCAAATAAATGAGAAGGAAATTCAATATAGTTATCATCCACAAACTATAAACCTGAAATACAAAAATGTATTTGATATAAACCTAAAGAAATGCCTTAAACCCTAATTACCTCCACCGAAGTCACTCTAAAATTGAAAATAATTACTCCAAATAATAGGTGACAAGAAAAAAATCATGGCAATAAACTCAAATCCTCTTTAATGTATCACATGCCACATGTCTGATAAAAATAAGAAGGATCTCCCGGATGCGGGTGGGTAACGTGGTTTATGGTACGAAGGTGAACTGGTGGGTTGGCGTGTGGCCTATTACCACTGCCACCCATCCTCGCATGCTACTGGTCTTTAATATTTCCATCTAGGTCTTTAATGCTGAGTTAATGAAGCCCATACCCCGTCATTTTCCCGTTCCTTCTTCAGTCATGGCGCTCTATGATGAACCCATTTGTGCTCCCCCTCTCCGCGTCTGTTGTTCCCTAGCTGCTGCTGAGCATCGCTCATGCACCAGCACAGGGATTCGATGTGCTTTAAGATGTTGTGTTAACCTAGTTCCGGGTATCCATTTTACCAATAGTTCTTCCTTCAATCACTTACGTCTGTCCTCCTCTCCTACCATTCATCCTCTGCAAGCTCAAGCAAGTCTCCCTTCAACTCTCCCCTGTTCCCACAATTCTACTGACATTTTTGCTCCCTCCGCTCTTAACACCATGCCTCGACTGCGCCCGAGAATGAGCTGCAGGAGAGGTGGCTCTCGTGGGCAAGTAATCTGCAGGTCCTCCCCCTCCACTTCAGATTATTCATCCTACTCTTCGGAATTCGGCGTTGTTCACTTTCCGGCTGCTAGAAGGGGTCGTGGAAGGGGTAGGGATCAATTCAATCTAGCTGGGAATTTTTGTCTTTCCTCCAGGGCGCATTCTCACCATGCTTGTCTTCATTTCCCCTGCACTATCAGCAATATCTCCCTCTTAGCTACTGTCACCATCGACCTCCGGGAAGTTTCCTCAGGACATGTTTATTTGGGTCAAGTCATGGCTACTCTTGAAGTAGCTCTGGAGGCTAAAGAGGAAGCTGAGCATAGCACTTCTCAGAAGGATATCCAGCAGAGTGTTAATCCTGGTACTGAAGTTGATGTGGGTCTGCAAGTAGGTTCCAGCGCTCCAAATTAAGGCGGCTCCGCAAGCAAGGATTGCCCTCCTCCTGAAGAATATGATCCATACAAATTCGCTTGCCTCATCATTGAGGAAGAGCCTCCCTCATCTCATGAAGTCTAAGCAGGTTTGCAATCCCGGTTTTTTGGTTTCTGTTAGCATGAAGGTGTTCGATTCCAATTTGGTGTTCCTGCTTTATTGTTCTCCAACTCGCATGTTCACTCTTTTGTTAAATGGCCGGTTTCCCCTACGTGGGCGGCATAATACGGTTTATGATTTAATTTTTTGGCACTGGCCTCAGAATTTCGAATTGTCAGTTTTGGTTTCTGTCATGGGTCAGAACTGTAAGAATCCAGGCTCTCTGGTTAAATCTAAAGAGGTCACTCTGTCAAGGTCTGCTCACTATCCATTCATAGAAGTTAATTCTCTCTTTGAGACAGATAAGGTCACAGTTTTTAAAGCACTCCTGGTCCGCTTCCAACATGTTTTGTTTGTCAATGACCAGCATTGTAATGTAAGAATGCCGCAGTACTGGGCTGGAACTCCTGAGGCCTCGGCCTCTCTGTAATTATATTTTGTATCAATATAGAAGTAGCCCTATTCAGAAAAAAAAAAGATAAAAATAAGAAGGATAGCCCTAGAATATTGTTGGAGATGGGATCCCCGCGAAGTAAGCAGCAGAGAAAGACTCTACAGATCAAGGAGTGGAACGCGTATTTCAAAGTGTATTTTGAGTCTTAGGGCATTTGGGGTGGGTAAAATCCGCTTATTGTGTGTTGGGATGGGATTAATTTGTGAATTTTGGACTCTGTGGATCGTTTTGGACCATGGTATTTTAAATTCCAAACCTAGATAACTAGTCCTTATAGAGGTTAAAGACTAAGATTAAATGATAGATCTAATGAGAAGAATTTCAATGTGAGACTATTTTTGAGTCAGTTTTTTTGTTTTGGTTAGAGGAAAGGATCCTGTAGTTGAGTGCGCGCAGACCTTATGAAGTCTGCAGTTGTGTGTGCAAACCCCTTCAGCTATTTGTGCAGGGATCCGCAACTATGTGTGCGTGGTGGAATTGAATGTATTAGAAGGATCTAGCTATTAATGAAATAGCTATTGGATAGATATTAGTTCTACTGATGTGTTTTCGTTTACTTACTACTTATGAATTTGTGTGTTGAATAATGGTTTTTGATCTGTAATTGAAGCACACAGTCTAGTTTATGGTTGTTTACTTTGTTTAATGCATGAATAAGTAAGATCATGTAGTCTGTTAGTAAGTTCAAAAAATATGTTTAAAAATGCCTATATTATTGATAGACCTAACGTGTGAAGCTTTGTTAAGAAGGAAAATATCTATAGCCACAATCCTCTATCCCTTTGGATGCATAAACCTGGTTCTAGAAACCCCCTATATTTCCTTGGGTGAGACTTCGATCTGTGCAAGCATGTCATTGCCGAAAGGGATAGTAATCATGGGTTTTGTTGGGTTGTGTAGTCACATTGAACCTCTGTCTAGGCCCTATCAAGCCAAAAAATGTTTTCATTGCCAGGACCGGGATCTGACTTAGGGATAGCTCGATGTGGAATATTTCTAATCAAGTGATTGAAGATTGGGTAAAACTAAAATAAGGTGTTTTTGTTTTGTAAGAAAATAGAAACTCACGCATCTCTACTGAACATTGGTTACAGAAATATATCAATATAGATCAGTATGAAATATTTTTTGCATCGTTTGATAGTGAGTTGTATTTGTGGATATAAAGACTAGATGCGCAGATGGGTTAGTTCAATAATAAGCTAACTGTGTGAACCCCAGATCTGATTGAGAATCTAAACAAGACGGACAACAAGATCACGAGGGCAGTCGATTATTTTATAGATAATATCCTTGCATGGTTTATTGCTAATTTTTTGATTGAGACTTCTGCGTCTTATAGCGAAGTAGAGCGTAAGTTATTCAACAGCCCTAGAGGTAAGTACTTGACTTTAGTGAAGTTGTATATTAGAATGTTATTGTGTGAAAAGGTATATAATGGATGCACTCATATTGATGTTTGAAGAAAGAGAATCTATGCTACAGGAAGTGGTAAAAGATTCAGAACAAATCGGGGTGTGTACGTTGAAACATAATATCATCTTTTGTTTGGTTCTGAATAAAGAGAAAGCAACCCCACTACCCCAAGAAGTCGGTCGTTGAGATTTCAAATTCAGTAAAACACTGCAGAGATTCCCGAGCCTTCCACCCTTATCATCACCCCAATCCATTATTTTCCTCCACCTATGCCTCCACCTCCCCCATTCACCATGGCCCAAGCCCCAATGATGCCTGTGTTCAAGGAATCAAAATATCAAAAACAATTTTGGTTTTTTGTAGAAGTGATATGGAGTTTTCATAATATTACAGATGAAAATATGATAAAATTACAACTAGTTACTGCGATTGAAGATAGGGAATTGTCCTGGTACATGAAATATATTATGATGAATGCAAATGCTACATTGGATGAGAGGAAGACCGTGTTGAACGATGAATTCAAAAATCCTAAGTTGTAGTCCCAGTGTATCACAGAAATAAAATAGATTAAGAAGTTAGCTACTGAGACCATGTGGGAGGTATATCAAAGATTTAAGATGTTGTTGAGCCATGCTAGCTTCAAGATCCTAGATAAAAATCATAGAGAATGGTTCATTGATGCACTACTACCGCATCTCATATTTCCATTGTCACAAAAAAATATTTTTACTCACGTTGAAGCATTGGAGATTGCAATGAAGCTTGAAGCTTCACCAGTCGCTAATACAAGCATATGAATGCAACAAATTCAGACTCAGTTCGTGATCATGCACATGGAGCTCTATGATCTGAATAAGGGGAAGGAGGTTACAGCTGATATAAGGTAGTAAGCCTGGTCTATAAAGTGCAAAGGACATGGTCATTATATAGAGAAATGGCCTATTTATAGAGACTATTTAGGTGTTGGGATGTCTAGTCCATTAAAGTTTGGATTGAGTGTTGGGCCAAGTGTAGGGTTGTATGTATGGTGTAGCATATGCGAAGTTGTAGGCCAACATTCCATGAACTATTGTCACATGTCATAAAATTTTGTCAGAACATTGAAGCAATGGTTCTACATTTTTTGTAGTTCGTGGGACAGGATATACAACATTATAAGATCTATGACTTGATGATCCATAACACTCTTGGTGCATACAAAATGCAGGTAGAAGGTTGTGAAGTTTCGGGTTCTCCAACTATGTTAGGTCCCTGTAATTTGTCAGATTGGTAAGACCAAATAAACAAGGGTAACATCAAACCAATGTTGGAGTCTTAGGACCTAGCCTTCCTAGACTTAGATAGGGTTATCTCTATATTTTTATAAAATATATAACTTGTTTTATTTAGGATGTTGATTTTAGGCTAGTTAAAATGATAGGGTTGTTTGTTTTGTTTTGTTTGGTTGGGTTGCTTGTTAAGAAGAGCAGATAGAGTAAGAGAAATTCAAACCATTGGGCTATGGAGTCTATGAAAATTTTGAAGAGTACAACAAAAAATTAAGGATATTTCATAGGGAAAGTTAACAAATCCAAATGGATCTTAATATCTTAGGTGGGTGTGAAATGAACATTAAGTTGTGAGTTTAGTAGTTTTAAAGGGAAATTAAGAATCCTTTAACATATACTAGAAAAATAAGAGCCTTTAATATTATTATGCTTAAGAAAGAATCAAAGGATAGGGCACACCATAAACCTCTTTGGCCTAGCTTCATCAAGTAAACTTTGGGACAACAATCCAGTAAACCCTAGAGAGCAGGGAACTCCTAAATTCTCTAGCTATTCACTTTAACACAAAGAAAACATTTAAGATAACAAATAAGTCATAATTAAAGAGCAGGGAACTCATAAATTCCTCAATTGAACTTTAAAATACCTTCAAAGTTACTATTCAATATGGACCAAAGGACAAGGCAAACAATAAACTTCTTTAGCCAAACCCTAATAAGTAAACTTCAAAGAAAGGACTTAAAAACAATGTTTCAAGCTACACCAAAAGACAGGGCATACCATAAAATTATTTGGATTGACTCTTATTAAATCATTTTCAAGACAAAAAGCTAGGTGGAATCAGAAAATAATTAAGAATTCTTCAATCAAACCCAGCAGAGGAAAACATTTAAACAACAGTGAGCAGACAGACTTAAGGTGCCTCCAACAACATATCTTAACCTAAATTTTCTGCTCTTTTATAACATAAATAATGAATAGTATGAAAACATAAGGAAATAAGTATAAGATAAGAACAACATCACCATTTAACAAAGTTCATTAATCTTGTGAATGTGCTTGCTCTATTAAAATTCAGTCCAAAACAGTTATAAAGCTCCAAAGCCAATTTCTTCACAACTCAAAATCTATGTAATATTTAGCTCAGCAATCAACCAACAACAACTATGAACCATACATTCATTATTTATCTACAAAATGAGGAGGCGAACCCTAGCTAGTGTTTCAAATGTCATTTATTACATATTTAATGCATTTTGACCTTTGAGACCATGCAAGGCCCAAGGCAAAATATTTAAAACTCATTCATTGCAATAATAAATTCTAACATAAATACTGAGCTAATTTTGGAAAAATTTGAATTTAAGGCCTCAAAATATCTTTTTCAATAACTCTTGGTAAGAGCCCAGCTCCAAGGTATAGGGGCACAACGCCAGTGCAAACGTGTAGCACCAAGACTGAGAAAATGGCATGTTTTGCAGCTAATGTTTGGAGGCCTTACCGGTGTCCAAATGAGCTCCATGATGGCTCATTGGAAAGGTTTCAGAGTCTATTTTCCAAATAATATTTCACTTTCTAGAACAGTGCCAATTTTCCTTGTCAAGAATAAATTCTCCCAAGACTGATAGATGCGCAGTGCCAGTGCCAAAAAGAGGGCAGAAAGGTGATTTTTTGGTAGTTTTTGGCCTTTTTGAGGGACCACGTTTGCTCCAAATCCTCTGAAAATTTGTGAGGTTGATGTAATTCTGATTAAGAACATGAATATGTAGACTATTTTTCATTTGAGTGCCCAATTTCTGCAAGTAAAACTATTAAAAAATTAAAATGTACAAAAATGTGCCAAAATTGGAATGTAGATTGTTGATTAAGATTTAGAGGCTTGGAGGGACACATCAACAAGGATTTTGAGCTTATCTTTCTCCTTTTCCTTGGTCAAAGATCGAATCTTTGCATCGAATCGTTTGAGCTTGGCCCTTGCAATCCTTTTTCTCATTGCATAATTTCGTTCCATCTTCCTCTGCATGTCAATGTGTCTCCTTGCCTTATCTAGTTGAACCTCTAGGTTAAAATTGGCTCTCTCTAGCCAAGACTCTCTATCCTTGCTAATTTCTATGGCAATCAACTCAGTTGGAGTGATCTTCTCTGCCAATTCTACCTCTTTTTCCCTTTCCAGGGCTAAAGCCCTCTTTAGCCCAGTGGTCTTTGGCCTCTATCTAGGAAGTTGATCTTCCTCATCATCACTGCCATCAAAAGTGCCCAAGGTATCATCTAGAAAATCCTTGGACTTTTTGGCTTCTTTCTAAGCTCTGATTGCCCTAACATCACTGATGGCCTGCTTTTTCTTCAGCTGCTAATTCTCTAGATCAAAAACGTTAATCACATTCTTTGCCCTACCAAGATTAGCTTGAAGCTCACTAATATTGGCATCCTTGCTTTTGATCAACATATCGGGAATTCTCTCCTCATCCTCATCCTCAAGGTCAATCAACTGAAACTCCTGCTCAGTTTCATGTTTGTCCTCCTCCTCAACAGTGACAATCTCTGTAACCTTTTCCTTGCCCATATCAACCTATTTTTCTAATGAGGAAGAAATGGCCCCTTTCACCTCAAGTGAATAAAACACATGCTTGTGGCCTCTCTAATAAGTCAAAGGAAATGGCTCAATATCATGAATTTTGGTGCCAGTTGTCTCAGTGTTTCTTTCATTGATTGAGGCTATGGTGTCATGCTGTGATGGTGAAGGGTGGTGGAAAGGTGATGAGGAGGGATCATCATGAAGTGACTAGATGTGAGTGGATGGTGATGTATGAATAGCAGGATGTGATGGAGAAGTGGATATGGGAGGATGAGAAGATGAAGGAATATCTTGTTGATGATGGGCAGGTGGAGTAGTGAAAACCTCATTGGCAATGAAGGTATCCCATGGAATGTTTTTCTGCTGTAGTTGATGCATGACCACCATCTTGATGAGTGACTGATGAAATAGGCTTTTCATTTGCTGATAGTAATCCCTCTTTTGAAAAATGTAAGTCATTTTTTCAATGCTACAGAAAATATAATATGGTATATGTAGCATCTTTACTCTAGTGAAATGCATAAGAAGACAGATATGGTATGATTAGAGGTGGGAAAACCTTCCCTCACAAGTGACATACTTAATTATTATCGGACTAATGGGTGTATATCTATCAAGAATATGAGAAAAAGGGAAGATGGACTTGTGGTGATCTTTATACCTAGGTTTGAGGTATGGTTCAAAATAACTCATGTCCAGGTTTTCTTGTTTGAACCACTTTTCTCCCACACTAGGTATCCCTGTAGTGGCTACAATGGGATCAGTGGAAATCTAAAATGTAACCCCAGCAAGATTGGCCTGTTTGTCATGTAGATTAATGATGAATAGTCTTGTTAGCCCTAGGTGATTTTGGACTTGCTGCACTTTCTCAAAATATTCAAAGCAGCCCACATGTTTAAAGCAAGAAACAGTAAGAGGAGAGCCCATGAGTTCCCTTGTGGTGATGGGTTCAAATATTTTTATCTTCCCTCCCTTGTGATCATGTCTCCTTGGAATTTGTGCCTCAACACCACTACCATTGTCTTCTTCCTCTGAAATTTTTAAACTTTTTTTGTGAAACCCTACAATGTAAGTGAAATAAATGTGTGGAAGGAGATGAGATGGTAGCTTTGGAAAAATTTAGGGAATGAGTGTGAAATGAAGGGAATGGATGTAGGGAATGGGTGTTGTGACAAAATAGATGAATAAAAACCCTTAAGAAATTTAATTACGCTTTTTTATGACTGATTTTCTTTAAGGAGGATTAAATAGTGATAAAACATAGATCTAAAGATAATACTTAGGGTTTCCTTTAGGGTTTCATTAGGGTTTCATTAGGGTTTCATTCCCATTCAATTAAAAGTGATCAAATAGGTTCAAAACAAGGTTCATGTCATGTAATTACCCATCAAGAGTGCTTGGAGGACATTGGCAAAGATTTGAAAGCAATTTGAATTGATTTTGATGGCCCCAAACCTTGGAAAACTCATTTTTCTAGGCATGCTACGCCAATGGCTGAGGGCACAACGCCAACCCAAGCTCGTAGAATTAGTCTCTGAGCGAGAAACACCAAGGAAATCTTCACGGGGTCCTTTCTGGCAAGGGCGCAACGCTTTGGAAAGGGCACAACGCAAACTCCCATTCATGCAACACCAACTCCCACCCATGCAACTCCAAGGCAAATGCGCAGCGCGAAGAAATTTTTCTCGAATTTTCTCAGAAAACCCACAAACTCTCCCTTGTTCAATGATCTTGATCATTTGAAAGGTAAAAATGGTTCTCTTGAAGTGTGAAATGGGCTGTTATAGGCTTATGGATTTAATTTAACTTTTTAAAAACCCACTTTTGAATGCTTGAAGTCCTTTTCCTTTGTCACTAACATTCTTTGACACTTTTTCCTTGGAGGTTGCTGAAGTCATGAAGTTGGCTTTTATTTTTCTCATTGAGGCATCATATGTTCATTTTGACAACTTTGGGATTTAATCGCATAGTAGAATCTTCAAAATCTTCTGTATTTTCCACCATAAATTTCAACTCATCTTTTCCACCTCCTCTGGCCGCCTTTTTCAAAAGTGTCCGCAGTTATTTGACAATAATCATTAGTGTTGTCTTCTAAGTTCTCTATAGCCCTTTCAAGCTCATTCATTTCTATCCAGTTCACCTTACCTTTCTTCCATATTCCATGAATCTTTTCTGATAGACTTTCTTCATGCTTGGCGTTATGGGCTTTCTCCATGTCATTTTCCTGCAAGTAATCACTACATTGGTAGTCAAATGGACTAACAATTTCATAACCCTTGTCATTTACAGAACCAATTTTTTCCTCTTTCCCTTGTTGTAAATTGTTTCTATTCAGTAGTAGATAGTCTATATCATCATTACTTTATGTTGATAAATATTCCAAAAACTGTACGAAAGTGCCAAACTTTGTCCATTTTTCTCACTTGCGGGTTCTGAACTGAGAAGATAATCGTCTTTGGAAATTTCAGGTCCTTCTTGAACAATAATTTATTGAAATTATATTACATCTAAGCCAGATTCTCATAAAGGAAAAGAAGTGCCTAAAACATCTAAGGATTACCTTGAAAAATGTAAAACCCTAATGACCTACAGTGAGCACCCTTTGACCTGATCTTGACTGAAATTTGACTTAGAAACTTTCAAGTGCAAAGGGAATTTCTGAAAGTGCTATTTTCCTCAAGGGGTCATGGGAATGGGTTAGCAATAAGAAAACTTAGAGGGAGTGTGGATTTTATTGACAAGGGGGAAATGGGGAAATGAGGTTCTAGGTAGGAAATAAAGATGAAAATGAGAGGTATAAGCCCATAATGAGTCCTAAGATCAATAGGGTGACTTTGAAATGGAAAACTGATAGAATAGCAAAAAGGGTTTTATGAGGATAATGATGGAAGTGATATTTCTAAAACTCGAGATATTTAAGGAATTTGTTTTCAGAAAACCAGAACCATTCTATATTCATCCAAAGATAGTGAAAAATATTTATGACTAATAGTGGCTCCACTTGGGGAGGGAAGCTCCTTTATGAGGTGTCAAGAACCTCAGATTTCATATCCCTGGAATTTGTAAATCAGTGCCTTGTTTGGGCTTGGCAGATTTCCTCCGTCTTCAATTACTGATTTGCTGATATTTTTGGAAGTTGTGATCTTATGATCTGAAAAAAATGATTGCTTCAATATCAACTCTACCTACCCATCATAATTTTACTAACATTTTCTCTTCATTTTGGTACATTTGGATTGGCAAACCCTGGATATCATTTTTTTCTTTTGAAAGCACAAACTATCTACTTCTACCCTTATATCATCCAAAGGATCAGATTAGACTTATGAGCTCTTTCATTGTCTACCAAATCTACTTATCCGTCATGATTAAACAATTTGACAAATTTTCATTCTCTAATCTATCAACATAAAATTTAAAACATGAAGAAATCAAGGTTAAGCAGTTTGGTTTGTCATGAGCTGTGGAATTTTGGACAAGTTGCACACATATTTTATTTTTTCATAAGTAAAACTAGAAACTTGAGGGCTATAATTTGGAACTTGTCACTCATCCCTCTGTTTTCTCTTTGGTTCAGATTTGAGCTTTGGGAACCAGTATCTTTTCCTAACCTAATCTACTAATAAGCCAACTTTAAACCATTTGACAAATCTTCATTTTCTAACTTATCAGCAAAAATTTAAAACATGTTCAATCATGATTAGGATGTATGACTGAACAAGACTTTCCTTTCTAAAAATTAGTGGCATTTGGACTTGCACACTTTCAGAAATATTCTTGTTTGGTATGGGGCTTTACGTTTTCTTTTTATCTGCCCTCTTTTCTTCTTTTATTTTTTTTTGTGTTTCATTTTTATGATATTTTATTCAAGCAGTGTTATGTACAATGAATAAATCTTTAAACTATGAACTTCAAAAAAAATAATGCTTAAGCATCCTACCATTGACATGACCTCCAAATAAATCTTCTCCGTCCATTTCTTGTAGAAAGAATGCATTTCTAACTCTTTCTGAATGGATGATGTATGGAACTTTCCACATATTTTCAAATTTCCCATGCTTGCCTTTGTCCTCTCTGTTGGGGTCCAGTGTTTTGATAGATTAGCAAATCAAAAGATAAGGCAACATCAAAACCAATCTTTAGAGTTCTAGGATCCAGTCCTCTTGTTCTCGGAGAGGGATCTCTCAAATTTATTTGTTTTGCAAAGGTTTATCTTGTTTGCTTTGAGTATTGGTTTTAGGCTAGTTATTAAGTGAAAGTATTTGTTTGTTTGTTTGGTTGAATGACATATCATAAAATGAAAGGTCTAGGAAAGATAGATAGAAAGGGGAAATGTTGGATTTCCTAAAAGATTTTATTTCAAATGACTTGGAAAACATAAAATATTCACTGACAATTACAGTCATAGAAGAGGGAACACCTAAAGACATCTATGATCACAACTATAAAGACCTTTAAAACAATTTTTCAAGCAAGGACAAAGGGTATGATCAAAACAGACCTCCTTGGCTAACTATAAACAATGGTACTTTAAAGGGAGACTTCAAAAACAGTTTTCAAGTGGCAGCAGACAAGAAGGGAAAACCATAAATCATGTTGAAACCAAATATTTGAACTATTAGAGAAATAAAAAACCATGAGGACTAAAGAGAGAGATTAAAGACTCTAAAATAACTCAGCAGAAGAAAACATAAAATAGTGAAGGATGAACAGGTCTAAGGTGCTTCTAGGAGTCATTTCTTAGCCTAAAATTTTCATCCTACTGTAGTAAAGATTTGTGAAACATAATGAAAACAGGAAAAACATCAAATAGTTCAGAATACATCACCAATAGCCAAGCTCATGGATCCAATGATAGAGCCTTCTCAAGAACAAGCATGTAACAACATCATCAGGCTTCCAAGACTTCAATTTCTTCCTCAAATTTAGACAAAATATGTATTATTTCAGAGAGTTTCAGTATTACAACTAGTGAACAATAAACCTGTATCTCATCTTCTTCAGAATTATTTATAGAAGAAAGAGGAGGTGGGATAAAATAAAATATATCTAGTTCAATTAATACGAGTTAATGCTTCTTAGCCTTTGAGGGGCTCAAAGGAGAAGTTTTATAATATTTCTCTATATTAATTGGTTTACATGAAATATTTAGGCTATTTGGCAGATTTTGTTGACTTTCAAGCTCTTTAAGGAGGCTGGCAATAACTCTGGCTGTCTTTAAAAAAATATCACTGATAAGGCAATAACTATGCCTTCTTCTGATTTATTCAAGGCTGCAGGTGGCTCTTTGTTAGTTGAAGAGCATTCAATTAGCCTCTAATGTGGCAGTGGAGGGCTCCTTTGTTGATATTTTCCTCTGTTTTACCTTAAAACATCTTTAATTCGCTTTATGTTGTGTTTAGGCTTGATTAAGCTTTTATCTTTGCTTCGGTCCTTTTTTGTTTGATACTGTCTTTATCTATTTGATTTGTGGATTAAAACTTTGATATTCTAGATTTGGCTTTAATCATATTTTAACATTGAATCTTCATTACTGATACACTTTGTATGTCTTGTTAATACAGGTGGCTTTCTACTATTGGAGGGCTTCTGTCAAACCTTGGATCATGATCCAGATGTTTTAAACTTGAATTTCATACTCTACAGATCCTTTTCTTCATTGGATTAAGGCACAGAATCATCACTCTGAACCCTTTCGTCATCTATCTGTGACTGTGGAAAACACAGAATAACCACCATTAAGAACTCTGAAAAAAGACAAAAAATCATTATAAAATCCTGCAAAATTTGGTTAAGACTGCTTCAGAGGCTCGTGAGGGTGGAGGAGTAGTGAGGAAAATGTGGATGCAGTGAAAAAGGGAGGAAAATACTAGTAGAACAGCTAACCAGGTGGAAAATGAATTTTGGGCAGGACAACGAACGTGGACGATCAGATTAGAATGATCAACGGTTGAGATCATTCAATGAAATTCTTGGGAGAGAAAATTAAGCAGAAAGTGAAATGGGGGTAATATTAAGTCAGGACTATTCGATCTCAAAGATCGATGGCCAGGGTTAAAAGATGAAAGAGCAATATGGCGGAGGAAGTGGTATAGCAAAAAAACGGCAGCGGTTTTTGCACGGTGTGAGAGGTTTTAGATTTTGGCCCAAAAAATGTGATATAGGTCAGCGTTCGACACATGTATTTTCAAAACTACTTATATCGCGTAATTTTTTGGTGTTAACGTTCAAGAGAAAAAATTACACGATATGTAGTTTGAACATTTGGATGATGGGTAGAAGATCCAACGGCATGGGTTGAGCGTGATGGATTAAGAGTTGAGGGGTGAAAAGGTATGCGGGGTCCAGGGTGATGTCAGCAAAATTTGGCGTGCAGTGGAGGGTGAAATAGGCTATCTGATCGTTAAATTCCTTTGATAAATAGTTATAATTGAAAAAGGAGTAGAAATGAAAAGAAATGGAAAGGGCAGAAAAATGGGGCCTGGTGACCTTAGATCTTCGAAGATCAATGGTCAGGATTCACTTTAAAACCTTCTGTTGAGAAAAAAAATATACAGAAAAGCCAAAGTCTCAAAGGAATTTAGGTAGAGAAACGAGGAGAAGAGGGACCCACTTTTTATAAAGGGCAGAATCGAAGATGAATGGGAGCTGTTGGATTTAAGAACAATCAACGACGGAGATTAAAGATGATGGATGAATCCGAAAGGGGGGGGGGGGGTTTAAAAAGCGAAAGCATTGTGGTCCGTTGTATCTAAGAATGATGAACGACGGAGATTTTATCATGGGATCGCATCAGCAGAGGTAAAAGGGAAAAGTATCGAGGGAATGTGCCAATGCGATTTAGCGCGGATCGTTAGATATAGGAGAGATCAATGGTTAGGATTGAATCAGTGGGTTTTTATTGGAGGGATCATAAGATGGATGAGCACGATGCGATGAAGCGTGGACCATCGGATTTGGTGGAGTGAACGGTCAGGATTTAATCGCATCGGAGAAAAGGAAACGAGCTAAAAATCTAGGGCTTTTGATTTTGCGATGCGCGATTAAGCGTTGACCGTTGGATCGGTTTCAGAGATCAACGGTGGATATTTAATCAGTGGTCGTGATGATGAAGGATTTTCGATGAAGCACGATTAAATATGAGCCATTGGTTCTTTTGGATTCAACAGCTGGGACTTGATTGCAGGATCGACATCGGAGGAGGAAAAAGAAAAATGGTTAAGGGAAAACTGTGATTGCTGATTTGTGATGCAACGAGAACCGTCGATCTGAAAAATAAATCGACAGTCTAGATTTAATCATGAAGACAAAGGCGGAAGGGCGGGTTCAGAATGGGAAGCAATATGGACCATTGGATCTAGTCGTAATAGATCGGATCAACGATGGAGAAACGATCGCCAGATCACATCGGAGAAAAGGAAAGAACCAAGAAAAAATGGTTATATGATTATTTGCGATGCTATTTATTTGTGCGATGCGATGAGCCAATGGTCGTTTATCTGCAGAGATCAACGGCCTAGATTTATTTCAAATGATACCGTCGGGTTTATGAAAAAACAAAGTAAAAGGGTTTTGGGACAGAGTTCTTTAGACTTTTAGCGCCCGATTGCGGGGCTTTTAGGTTGTATGAAACGGACGAAGAGATCGGGGTTTTTAAAAAGAAAAGGCTTATCACAATTGGAGTTTTCAAAGTAAAAGGAAAATAAGGAAAATAGAAAACCCCAATTGCGATTGTGTGATGGGGGTTATCTCCGGGTTATAGCTCTAGGTCTCATGCGGGGAAAAGGAGCTAGGGATAAATCCAAAAGGGCTTAAGGCCTTAATGAAAAAAGACTATTTTTGAAGGATTTTTGAAGGATTTTCAGAGGATTTTGGAGGTTCCAATAAGAGTAAAAAGGGGTTTTAAACCTTATAAATGGATTTTACAATGCTTTAAAGGGAAATTCGAAGAAATGAGAGGAAAATGAAAGGGTTTAAGGATGAAATGAAGAAGGAAAATGGAGAAGTGAAAATGAGGGAAAATGAGGTCTTTTAAGCAGTTTTCTCTTAGTAAAACAGCAGGTACTTTAGGAATATGAGGGAAACAGCAGTGAAGATTAACTCAAGGATAGTTATCTTCATAAAAAAACTTCAAATATGATATGTTTTCAAAGGGGAATTATCTCTTGAAGTTTTGAAGAACAAAATTAGCCACTTCTTGGTATAACAGAATTTATCAGTGGCTAATAGTGGCTCCACTTGGGGAAGACAACTGGTTCTTTAGGTGTCTAGAACCTCAGCTACAAATCTTTGGCTTTCATTAAACCAGTGCCTTAATCCATTGGGAAACAACCTTTCTTTTTGATGATCTCTGCAGCAATTTGAAATAATGGAATTCTATCAAAACAACATGTCTACCTACCCATTCCTAATGATCCTAACATTTTTTTCTTCTTTCAGAGTGCATTTAGACTAGTAAACTCTCTTCAAAAACATTTTATTCTTTTAAAAAGTAGGAAACAAATATAATTCAAATCTTATTTCTCCATGAACTCAATTTAAACAGTTGAGTTCATAAGCTTCTCTACCTAACTACTATCTATCAGGATTAGACTGTCTGACAGAATTTTATTCTCTAAATTCAAAAATATAAATTTAAAAGTAGATAAGACAGGATTAAATAGTCTAACTTGTTGCTAATATATGGCATAAAAACAAGCTGCACATAGATTTAAAATTTGCAGAAAATTTAAAAAAAATGGTGAGGGCTTCAGATCTGAAAATTAAAACATCCTTCATTATCTCTTCAGCTCTGATTTTGAATTTGTTTGACCTGTCTTTTCTCTCTTTTCTGGTTCAATTTTTGAGCATATTTGAACCAATTCTTCATTAATATCATAGGTTCAGATTTTGATCTTGCTTGAACCTTTGTTTTTCTATCCTAATCTAGCTTACTGATAAGCCAAGATTATGTTTTTTGGCCGATCTAATTCACTAACCTATCAGCAGTAGATTGAAAAGCTAATTAGTCATGATTAGGCTGTATGACTAACTAGAAGGTATTTCTTACGGGTAGAAATTGAGCTTGCACACTTTCAGACTTTGGTTCTCTTTTTGGTATGGGGGTCTACCTTTTTTGTTTTACATTCTACCCTCTTTTCTCTTTCTATTGTTTTTTTATTTTTATTTTGCTAACTTTGAATGCAATGTTCAGACTATGATATTTACAATGGAAAGTAAAAAAAATTGAAACTCATGACTCTTGGTAGAAGTAATGCTTGAGCATCCTGCCATTGACAGGACCTCCATATGAATATTCTCCATTCAATTATTTCAGGAAAAATGTATTGTGACCCCTCTCAGCATGAATAATATAGCGTCCTTTCCACAAGTTCTCAAACTTGCCATGCTTTCCTTTCTCTTCCCTTCTTGAATACCACTTAAGAACAACATCTCCAACTTGGAAATTGTTTTCCTTAGTCCTTTTATCAAAGAGTTTCTTGATATTTTATTGTACTAACTATGTTCTTTCATAGAATTCTTCTCTAGTCTACTATAAATGAATTGTTTGGTTGATTCTTCTCTACATATCATTCTCTTAAATTTGCACTTCTTGAAGGAGTTTCATGACTGGAACTCCTAATGATTTTTGAAAGATTGCATCCATGCCATAGACCAATTGATATGGGGACATATTTATGGAATTATTTGTAGTTAATATATCAGCCCATAAGGCATGAACCAACTTACTGTGCCATGATTTCTGATTCTACTCCAACAACTTTTTGATGATATTGATGAGGCTTTTGTTGGAGGATTCAGCTAATCCATTTCCTTGGGGATAGTAGGTAGTGGAGTGGCCCAAGGTAATGTGGTATTTGTAATATAAATAAACCATTCTCTTATTCTTGAAGGCAACAGCATTATCTGTTATGATTTTTCTAGGACAACCAAATCTGGATAGGATATTTGTTTCAAGGAACTTGATAATGACAGAGTCAGTAGAATTTCTAGAGGGTATAGCTTCTATCCACTTGGTAAAGTAGTCAGTGGCAGTGAGGATCCACTTATGTTGGGTTGATGAAGATGGGTGAATTTCCCCAATGAATTCCAAGCCTCATTGTTGAAAGGGTGCCTCAACACTGATAGGATGTAATGGTAAGGGAAGGAGTTTTCTTTTGCCATAAAAAAATTGACACTTGTGGCAAGACATGAATAAATTTTGAGTGTATGGAAAAAGGGTGGGCCAATAGTGACCAGATCTTAGGATTTTGTTTGTTGTGGTCTTCGAGTAGAGGTGTCCTCCACATTCTCCTTCATGCAGCACCATCATGATTTTTCCTGCATCATCCTCAAGTAAACATTTAAGCAAAATTACAACAACATTTTTCCAGTACAATACCCCATCTAAGATGCAATAACTCAAAGCCTTCTGTTTCAAAAGTCTAGCTTTAGTTTTAGACAAAGAAGGAGGGGCATTCAGATATAAAAGCACATAAATGATGTCTGCATACCAAGGAGAATTCAAAAATGTTTCTTCAATGAAAGGGGTAGTGAATTATTCTACTTCTTCCAACACATCTACCATATTCATATCTAGTGCTTGGAAGTTTGACTCAGCCATGAGTTTTGCTAATCCTTGCCCTTTAACTAGTTTGGTGGGCCTAATTTCTAAGTCATATTCAAGAATAGTTGCAATCCATTTTCCCCTTTTACCATCAGGGTCTTGAATTAGAATATCCTTGAAAACAATATGTGGAACAAAAGCAATTATGTGAGAGTGTAAAATTTAGACTCTAAATTCCTTTAGTGCTTTCATTAATGTTAAGGCTTTCTTCTCCACGCTGCTATATTTGAGAGGAGCATCTCTTAAGGCCCTATTAAAAATGGATATTGGTTGTTCTTGCCCCAAGTCATTATTTTGAAGTAATACCATAGCTATTGTATGTTCAGATGCAAAAGAAAAGATATAAAACTCTTTGGTGAAATCTGGACCATTCAAGACTGGTGTTTGAGTGAGAACTTTTTTAACCTATTCAAATGATTTTTTAGCTAGTAAAGTCCATTTCACACCTACCTCTTTCTTAAGCATGTTTGTAATGTCTCTTAATAGCTCAACAAGGTTGGAGATAAACCTCCTCAAGAAATTTATCTTCCCAATGCAAGATTGTAATTCTGTGAGGCTTCTTGGATAGCTGATTTGCAATATTCCATCTATCCTTTCAGGGTCTACTTTGATTCCCTCTTCTGAAATTATGTGACCAAGAAGTTTACCTTATTGGAGACCGAAGAGTGTCTTCTTGGGATTCAAATATAAGCCAAATCTTCTACACTTCTCAAAAAAAATTCTCAAGCGAATCAAATGTTCTTCATCTGTCTTTGATAAAACAGTTATGTCATCAAGGTAAATGATTATAAAATAGTCAATATCTTCTGAAAAGGCTATGTCCATGGCCCTTTGGAAGGTGTCCCCTGCATTCATCAAAACTAATGGCATTTTTACATACATAAAGGTGCCCCAAGGTTAGTAAAAGTAGTTTTGAGTTGATCACTCGGGAGCACTAACACTTGATTGTAACCCGAGAACCCATCCAACAGTGATATTATTTTTGACCCAACTACCCTTTGAAGTATATGGTCCATATTGGGCAAGGGGTAGTTTTCTTTTAGGGAGGCTCTATTTAAGTTTCTAAAGTCAATACAGAGTCTGATTTCCGCTGTCTTTTTCCTAACAAAAACTAAGTTTGACACCCACTCTGAATATCTAATGGGTACTATAATCCCAGCATCATACATCTTTTCAATTTATTTCTTAACTAAAGGCAGTAAAATAGGGTTTATTATCCTTAGTTTTTGTTTGAAAGGTCTCTGATTTTCATTAAGAGGAATTTTGTGCTGAATGATGCTAGTATCATAAGGTTTCAGATCTTTGTATTCCCAAGAAAACACATCTTTATATTGTTTGAATAGCCCTATGTATTGCAATTTAATGTGAGTTGGGAGAGTTCTAGATAGTTTAATCATCTTGGGTTATGCCAGGCTGCCTATGTTATGTTCTTCTACATCTGTTTCCACGGGCTTGATTCCTGGTTCTTTGGCTACATCATTTAAATCAAATAGGTGTTCTAAAGGTGTGAGACCCCTTGGAATTGTATCATTCTTGCATTGTAAAACTTCCAAGTCTTTCTGGTTTGCGTTTTTAATTAATTTTTCTTCAAAAGGATTCTCAAATTGATTTATATTAGCAGAATATATCATTTCTATCTCTAGGATTTGTTCATTGTCAAAATAGTCTTCTTCATGGCTGGCTTCTGATGTTGGTATGTCAAAATCATTTTCTGATTTCAGGAAATCATCTATGTTTTTTTTGAGAGTCAAACACTTGCCAGTGATCCTCATTATCAGGCATTGTAGGTATGTGTTTTATTTCTACACTAAGCTATTCATTTATCTAAGGTTTTTTGGCATTTGTTGGCATTGAAGGAAAGTTCACTCGCTAAATGATTTTGTGCTCTTGGAATGAAAATGAGTTCATATTTTTCAAAGGTCTTTAATAAGTCAAGGGCAACATTTCGATATTCTTTAAGTATTGGGTTTTTAGTTGAATATTCTCCTTTGATTTGTCTTATGATGAGTTCAGAATCTCCTAGGATTGATATCCTTTGGGCTTCTAATTGTTTAAGCAATTGTAAGCGAAGGAGAAGGGCTTCATATTAATGGATATTGTTTTTGTATGAAAAATCTAGTTTATATGAAAAAATATGATTTGTATTTTGAATCCATACACCTACTCCTGCACTTGAATCCATACACCTACTCCTGCACTTGTTTTATTACAAGATCCATCAAATTTTATTGTCGAAAGTATATCAGCCTCATTTTCATTTTGTTGTTGCTGCTGATTTTCAATGTTTTGAATTTGATTTGGGGGAAGATTTGATTTTTCTGGTGAACTGATTTCCTCTTTGTTTTTCTTTTCTTGTTGAATGATTTCATCTTCATTGTATAGGATAAAGGAATCTAAACTTTATTGAATGGAATAAATTCGAGAGTTGTTCTGTCTATCTATATTTCTCACCATGTATTTCATGTGGGATTCCCTGTACAACCTTTTGTTTTGGCTAAAAATAGGGATGGTGGCATAAGACATGTCCATTTGAAGGCTTCCCTGAATTTTGGTTCCCCGTGATCTTGATAAAAGCATTCCATACTTTGGGGGAATGTCAGCTACGACTATGTCCATCACTAGAATCTTGGCAGGGATTTGAGATAAGTTAACACAGAAATCTTTGATTAAACCCAATCATTTGACTCTGCTTGAGTCAAAGGAATACAAATCCTTGTATGGTTTAGTAATTTCTAAGCCTAAGATTTCCATTACTACTTTGGGCATAAGATTATGTGAAGCTCCAGAGTCTAACATGGAATTGTGTAAGATTTTCTCATGTATATTCAGACTAACATAGAAGGGAGGGACATCCCCTTCTTGGTATTTTCCTTCAACCTCTGGACCAAACAACAATTTAGGCTTGTCATCTGTCAAGTTTAATGTGTCAGTATCACTTCCTAAGTTCAAATCTTTCACAACTTGGTTTTTGTACACTTCTTGGGTTACTAGTTCAGCTAGAGGTATGGTAATTTTTATCTTTGAAATCTCTCCCTCAAGGCTGAAAGAAACTATTGATTTGGTCATATTTACATCTGCTTTTTCAGTTGAACTCCTTTCAGAAATTTTTATTTGCTAAACTTTGTTTGGACTAGTAATTGGGACAGTTTTGTTAGGACCACTAGCTGAAGTGCTAGGGGTACTTTGTTCAACATTTGGCTGGCTACTTTTCTCTTTGTTTAAATCTGGTCTTTTAGCCAAAATGTTGGGTTCTCTGTTGTCTTCTTAGGCCATTTTTCTACATTTTTCTTAACAACAGTACTAGTGTTTTTATCTTTTGAGTCATCTATGTTTCCTTTTCTCCTAAGATCATACTTTTTGTGCACCTCCATGATTGCATTTTCAAACCCCAATCTATACTCGTCAGAATCCTCATAGGTGTTTTCATTTTGATCTGAGGAGAGGAAACCTTGTTCTTCTTCAGTGAGGAAAACATCATCCCCACTGTCTGATTCAATCAAGTTTACATGCCCTTCTCCCAACCTTTCAATATCCCTATCTTCCTCATATTGATCTACATAATTTTGTTGGAAGGGAGGTCTAATCTGTTGGTCATTTTATTTTTTCCTATCTTGATTGTTTTCTCTTCTATAATTCTGATTTCTATTTCTGTTTTGGTTGTTTTGAGGTTCTCTTGGTGGCACTCTATCATTCAAGTTGATATTTTCAAGCATTTTCTCCATTACCTTCACTAGGTTGTCAATTTTGGTGTCAGAAGATGAGGTTGAGGGTGCAATGTCATCTTTATAAATTACCCTCTTCTCTGATCTCAACCTATTTCTTTTGTCAATTATGTTTTCTTCTACACTCACATATCCTTCCTACATGTCTTCTAGAGTTAAGTAATCTCTCTCCCTTAGCTGATAGGCCATTTCAGCATCAAAACCTTCAGGATATTTTACTATAGCCATACCTTGGGGAGGTTTCATATGAGGCCGAAGAGCATTGTAAACACTGTTAAACCTAGTGGAGTAGTCATGAACACTCTCCCCTTGATTTCTTTTAAGGCTGCTATATTCTGCTAGTATTTGGAGAGGGTTCTTTTTGAGTTCCCATTTGTTTATGAATGTTTGGTGCAAAGAAGGGAGATCATTGATGTTGTTAAGAGGTAAATTTTTAAACCACTTCTTTACATATCCTCCTAAAATTTGGGCAAAGATTCTCATCGTCTATTCTTCTATTTCCATGTAATCAAATGCATCTTCCATCCTATCTACATGTTTTTGAGCTGTGTTAGATTCTTTTCCAATGAAGTGAGGAATTTTGGATTGGTAATCATTTGGTAAGGGAAGCATAGGTTGTGGTAACACTAATGGGGCATACCATGTTGCCATGGCTGGAATAAAAGGTGGATTTACAAGGTGTGGATTTACAAGAGGGAAAGTGGGCTGAAATGGAGTGTTTTGAACAATGGTAGTATGGATTGGAGTGGAAGAAACACTAGGGCCAACAAACTGGTTTTGAGCAGATTTGTTGTGGAAAAGGCTAAAGTGGTGAAGAACCTGGGAATCGGGAGGAGTAGAAGGTGATGCTTCTCTACTAATGCTCTGTTGCAAATCTACAGTTTTAAAATCATCTTGGTTTAAATCACCTTGAGACCTAGTTCTAAAGATGTTCTTTGTATGATGTAAGTCAAAGTGTAAATCCTCTAAGACAACAAGGTTTTCAAGGACAGATTTTGTTCTTAAGAGGCTCCTATTAGCAGTTGATTTTCTAGATTTAGAAGTCTACCAAAAAATTCTCTCTGGATTGTCAACTATTGTAGGAGGGTTAGGGTCTGGATGGGATCTAGTGTTAATCCTATGTGAAGCCGAACTGCTCTTCAAAAATGGGAGAGGTTAAAGCTTTTTAGGATTTTTTTGAAAGTATTGCCTCTCATAATTTCTTATCTAGTATGGGACTAGGCTTCTAAACTTCCTCAAGGCTAGTTAACACAGTCCTAAGGAAATATGGAGACCTATATGAGTAATAGGCCTACTAGGGCTAGTGGAGTCACCAGGTGGAAACTTTTTAGCTTCTATGAAGGTAAAATATTGGATGGTTCCACCACCATGTTTATTATGAAGCCAATTTGAACTATTTTTGCGTTTTTCTAAGTTTTTTTAGTCCTATGGGTTATGAGAGTGTCCTAAATCTGATTCAACACTTAGCTAAGGTGTTTAAAACAAAGAGATTTCAGTCTTATGGCTTACTAGCTGATTTCTTCAAGGTTTAATAAGGCTCTATGAAAATCCTAAGGGTTCCTTAGTTTGTCACTGTTTGCTTTGAGTATTGGTTTTAGACTAGTTATTAAGTGCAAGTATTTGTTTGTTTTTTTGGTTGAATGACATAGCAGAAAATGAAAGGTCTAGGAAAGATAGATAGAAAGGGGAAATGATAGATTCATTGGGCAATGGAGTCAGGAAGAGTTTTATGACAAACTTATCAATGAATATGGGATATCAAAGGGAAAATCTAACTTTGCCACAGGATCCTTTGGTTTTGTGAATGAGATGGAAATCAATGATTTGGAAAGAGAGTTTGAATTCTCAACAAAGGCAAACTTGAAAGCATAACTTGAAAAATAAAGAGGTGTTTGATAGACAGAGCTAACCATGAATTATACAAACCATACTTTAAGCAAATAATGACTTCAAGACAACTTTTAAAATGAAATCTAAGATTTGGGAGCACATCCTATTTCCTCAAATATTTTATTTCAAATGACTTAGAAAACATAAAATATTCACCGATAATTACAGTCATAGAAGAGGGAACACCTAAAAACATCTATGATCACAACTATAAAGACCTTTAAACAATTTTTCAAACAAGGACAAAGGGTATGATCAAAACGGACCTCCTTGGCTAACTATAAACAATCGTACTTCAAAGGGAGACTTCAAAAACAGTTTTCAAGTGGTAGCAGACAAGAAGGGAAAACCATAAATCATGCTGAAACCAACTATTTGAACTATTAGAGAAATAAACAAGAATGAGGACTAAAGAGAGATATTAAAGACTCTAAAAATAACTCTGCAGAAGAAAACGTAAAACAATGAAGGATGAATAGGTCTAAGGTGCTTCCAGGAGTCATTTCTTAGCCTAAAATTTCCATCCTACTGTACTAAGAATTTGTGAAATATAATGAAAATAGGAAAAAGATCAGACAGTTCAGAATATATCACCAATAGCCAAGCTCATGGATCCAATGATAGAGCCTTCTCAGGAACAAGCATGTAACAACATCATCAGGCTTCCAAGACTTCAATTTCTTCCTCAACTTCAGATAGACTATGTATTATTTCAGATAGTTTCAGTATTACAACTAGTGAACAATCAACCTGTATCTCATCTTCTTCAGAATTATTTATAGAAGAAAGAGGAGGTGGGATAAAATAAAATATCTCTAGTTCAATTAATATGAATTAATGCTTCTCGACCTTTCAGGGGCTCAAAGGAGAAGTTTTCTGATATTTCTCTGTATTAATTGGTTTTCATTAAATATTTATGCTATTTGGAAGATTTTGTTGACTTTGAATCTCTTTAAGGAGGCTGGCAATAACTCTAGTTGCCAGTTGTCTTTAACAAAATATCACTGATAAGGAAATAACTATGCCTTCTTGTAATTTATTCAAGGATGAAGGTGGCTCTTTGGTAGATGAAGAGGATTCAATTAGCCTCTGATGTGGTAGTGGAGGGCTCCTTTGCTGATATTTTCCTCTGTTTTACCTTAAAACATCTTTATTCCACTTTACGCTATGTTTAGGCTTGATTAAGACTTGATCTTTGCTTCGGTCCTTTGTTATTTGATATTGTCTTTATCTCTTTGATTTGTGGATTAAAAATCTGATCTTCTAGCTTTGGACTTAATCATATTTTAACATTGAATCTTCATTACTGATACACTTTTTCTGTCTTGTTTATACAAGTGGCTTTCTGCTATTGGAGGGCTTCTTTCAAACCCTGGATCGTGATCTAGATGTTTTAAACTTGAATTTCATACTCTGAAAATATTTTTCTTCATTGGATTAAGGCATAGAATCATCACTCTGAACCCTTTTGTCATCTGTCGGTGGCTATGGAAAACACAGAACAACCACAATTAAGAACGCTGCAAAAACACACAAAATCATTATAAAATCCTGCGGAATTTGGTTAAGACTGCTTCAGAGGCTCGTGAGGGTGGAGGAGCAGTGAGGAAAACGTGGATGTAGTGAAAAAGGGAGGATAATATTGGAAGAACATCTAACCAGGTGGAAAATGGAGTTTGGGCGCGACAGCGAATGTGGACCGTCAGATTAGAATGATCAACGGTTGAGATCATTCGATGAAATGGTAGGGAGAGAAAATTAAGAAGAAAGTGAAATGGGTGTAAGATTAAGTCAAGACCGTTCGATCTCAAAGATCAATGGCCAGGATTAAAATATGAAAGAGAAATATGGCAGAGGGAGCGGTATAGCAAAAAACCGGCAGTAGTTTTCGCACGGTGTTCGAGTGGTTTTAGATTGTGGCCCAAAAACACGATATAGGTCAGCGTTCGACACTTGTCTTTTCAAAACCACTTATATCGCGTAATTTTTTGGTGTTAACATTCAAGAGTAAAAATTACGTGATATGCAGTTTGAGCCTTTGGATGATGGGTAGAAGATCCAACGGTGTGGGTTGAGCGCCATGGATGAAGAGTTGTGGGGTGAAAAGGTATGTGGGGTCTAGGGTGACGTCAGCAATATTTGGCACATAGTGGAGGTTGAGATAGGCTATCTTATTGTTAAATTCCTTTGATAAATGGTTATAATTGAAAAAGGAGAGGAAATGAAAAGAAATGGAAAGGGCGGAAAAATGGGGCCTGATGACCTTAGATATTCGAAGATCGACGACCAAGATTCACTTTAAAAATTTCTGTCGAGAAACAAAATATACAGAAAAGGTAAAGTTTCAAAGGAATTTAGGTAGAGAAATGAGGAGAAGAGGGACCCACTTTTTATAAAGGGTGGAAGGGAAGATGAATGGGAGCCATTCGATTTAAGAACAATCAACGACAGAGATTAAATATTATGGATGAATGAGAAAGGGGGGTGTTTAAAAAGTAGAAGCATTGTGGGCCATTGGATCTAAGAATGATCAACCACCGAGATTTGATCGCAGGATCGAATCGATGAAGGTAAAAGGGAAAATTAGTGAGGGAATGTGTCGATGCAATTTAGCATGGACTGTTAGATCTAGGAGAGATCAACAGTTAGGATTGAATCGGCGGGTTTGTGTCGGAGGGATCACAAGATGGATGAGCACGATGCGATGAAGTGCGGACCGTCAAATCTGGTGGAATGAACGGTCAGGATTTAATCACATCGAGGAAAAGGAAAGGAGCTAAAAATATGGGGCTTTTGATTTTGCGATGCGCGATTAAGCGCTGACCATTGGATCGGTTTCAGAGATCAATGGTGGAGATTTAATTGGCGGTCGCGATGATGAAGGATTTGTGATGGAGTGCGATTAAATCTAAGCCATTGGTTCTTATCGATTCAATGGCTAGGATTTAATCACAGGATTAGCATTGGAGGAGGAAAAATAAAAAGGGTTAAGGGAAAACTGCGATTGTCGATTTGTGATGGAACGAGAATCGTCAATCTGAAAACTAGATCGACGGTCTGGATTTAATCATGATGAGAAAGGCGGAAGGGCAGGTTTGGAATAGGAAGCAATATGGACCATTGGATCTGGGCGCAATATATCAGATCAACAGTGGAGAAATGATCGCGGGATCGCATCGGAGAGAAGGAAAGAACCAAGAAAAAAGGTTTATATGATTATTTGTGATGCGATTTATTTGTGCGATGCGATGAGCCGATGGCCGTCGATCCGCAGACATCAATGGCCCAGATTTATTTGAAATCATACCATCATGTTTAGGAAAAATAAAATGAAAAGGGGTTCGAGACAGAGTTCTTTAGACTTTTAGCGCTCGATTGCGGGGCTTTTAGGTCATATGAAACTGACGAAGAGATTGGGGGTTTTTAAAAGAAAAGGCTTATCGCAATCAGAGTTTTCAAAGTAAAAGGAAAATAAGGAAAATTGAAAAACCTGATTGCGATTGTGAGATGGGGGTTAACTCTAGGTTATAGCTCCAGGTCTCAAGCAGGGAAAAGGATCTGGGGCTAAAGCCAAAGGGGCTTAAGGCCTTAATGCAAAAAGACAGTTTTTAGGATTTTTGAAGGATTTTCAAAGGATTTTGGAGGTTTCGATAAGAGTAAAAAAAGGGTTCTAAACCTTATAAAGGGATTTTACAAGGCTTTAAAGGGAAATTTGAAGGAATGAGAGGAAGATGAAAGGTTTTATGGATGAATTGAAGAAGGAAAATGGAGAAGTGAAAATGAGGGAAAATGAGGTCTTTTAAGCAGTTTTATCTTGGTAAAACAACAGGTACTTTAGGACTATGAGGGAAACAGCAGTGAAGATTAACTCAAGGATAGTTATCTTCATAAAAAACTTCAAAGATGATAGGTTTCCAAAGGGGAATTATCTCTTGATGTTTTGAAGAACAAAATTAGCCACTTCTTTGTATAACAAAATTTATCAATGGCTAACACTCTCTTCTTGAATCCCACTTAAACACTTTATCTCCAATTTGGAAATCATTAGCTTTAGTCCTCTTATCAAAATATTTTCTTAATATTCTCTTGTATTGCTTGTGTTATGTTGTATACTTCTTCCCTTGATTGTTGCAATTGAATGGTTTGGTTTAGCGTCCTTTGTATATCATTTTCCTCTGATTATACCTCTTGAATAAGCTTCATCATTGGGACTCCCAAGGATGTTGGAAAAGCTGCATCCATGCCATACACTAATTGATGGGGAGACATGTTAATTGTTTTTTTGTTTGTTAATCTGTCTGCTCATAGTGTGTGCACTAATTTGTTGTGCCATGAATTTCTTTTCTCTTCCAACAATTTCTTGATTACATTTACCAAAATTTTATTAGAGGACTCAGCCAACCCATTACCTTGAGGGTATTAAGTTGTAGAATTCCCTAATGTAATGTGATACTTGTGACAGAAGTCCACCATTCTCTTATATTTGAAAGCAGTAGCATTGTCAGTAATAATATTTCTTGTACTACCGAATCTCGACAAGATGTTATTTTCAAGGAATTTAATGATTACTGAGTAAGTGGCAGTCCTTGAAGGGATGGCTTATATCCATTTGGTGAAATAGTCAGTTGCAGTGAGGATCCATTTGTGTTGGGAAGAGGAGGCAGGGTGTATTTTTCCAATGAAATATAAACCCCATTGTTGAAAATGAGTTTCAGCACTGATGGGTTGTAAATTCAAAGGCAGTAGTTTTCTCTTTCCCTCAAAGATTTGGCATTTATGGAAACCCACTACTAGCTTGTGGATATCAGGGAAAATAGTGGGCCAATAGAAACCAGCTCTAAGGATTTCGTTAGTAGTGGTTTTCCAATAGAGATGACCTCCACATTCTCCTTCATGAAGCTCATACATGATCCTATCTGCATCTTCTTTAACTAAACATTTAAGCAGGATACCAACATAATTTTTCTAATACAAAGCTTTATCTAGGATGCAAAAATTTACAGCTTTTGGTTTCAAGAATCTAGCCTTTTTTTTGGACAAACCAGGAGGAGCATTTAGATTAAAAATAACATGTAATATATCAACATACCAGGGTGAGTTCATAAATGCTTCTTCAATAGGTGGAGTCACCAGCTCCTCTTGTTCATCCAAGAAATGCATCATGTTTATGTCTAGTGCTTGAATGTTTTCTTCAACCATTAGTTTGGTCAGCCTTTGCCCTTTGATTAGCTTAGTGGGCTTGATTTCTAGATCATACTCTAAGATGAAAACAATCCAGTTACCTCTTTTACCATCAGGATCCTGAGTTAGTATGTCTTTAACAACTGCATGAGGGACAAAAGCAATGACATGTGAATGCAAGATGTATACTCTAAAATATTTTAATGCTTTGATTAAGGAAAAAGCTTGTTTTTCCATAATGTTATATTTCATAGGTGCATATCTTAGTTCCTTGATGAAGAAAGCTATGGGTTGTTCTTGTCCCATTATGTTCTTTTGTAGTAATACCATAACAATTGTGTGTTCTAATGCAAATGAGAAGATGAAAAAATCCTTGGTAAAGTCAGGGCTGATTAGAACTGGTATTTGGGTAACTGCTTGTTTTACTAGTTCAAAGGATTGCTTTTCTTCTATGGTTCATTTAACTTCTATTTCTCTTTTCAACATGTTTGTAATTTTTCTTAGGAGTTCTAAAAGGTTTGGTATGAACCTTCTTAAGAATTTGATCTTTCCAATGAAATATTACAGTTCTTTGATGTTCCTAGGTTGACTAATCTACAATATCCCCTCAATACTCTTTGGGTCTCTCTTAATCCCTTCATCAAATATGATGTGGCCTAGAAGTTTTCCTTCTTGAAGACCAAACAAAGTTTTCTTGGGATTCAAAGATAAACCATCCTTTCTACACTTTTCAAAGACTTTTCTTAAGCAAGCTAGGTGTTCTTCGTCATTTTTTGAGTATATTGTGATGTTATCAAGATATATCACAATGAATTAACCTATTTCTTTGGAAAAATAAATGTCCATAGCTCTTTGAAAAGTGGCCCGAATTTCATTAACCCAAAAGGAATTTTGACATACATGAAGGTGCCCCAAGGTGTAGTGAAGGTTGTTTTGTGATGATCATCTGGATGTAGTAGCACCTGATTATACCCTAAAAAACCTCAAAAAAAGATATTATTTTGGAGCCTACTACCCTTTGCAGTATATGATCCATATTAGGTAAAGGGTAGTTGTCTTTCAGGGAGGCTTTGTTCAAATTTCTAAAGTCTATGCATAGCCTAATTTCCCCTATTTTCTTTCTCACTGATACAAGATTTGAGACCCAGTCTAAGTACCTGAGTGGGACTATTATTCTAGCATCATACATTTTCTTTATTTATTTCTCAACTAGAGGCATTAAGACATGGTTTATCCTACGCAATTTCTGCTTAAATAGTTTTTGTTTTTCCTTGAGAGGAATCTTATGCTAAATGATGCTTGTATCATATGAATTCAAGTCCTCATAGCCCCATGCAAACACATCCTTAAATTCTTTGAATAGGTCAATGTATTTTTTTTTTATAAGAGTTGGTGGTGTTTTGGATAGTTTTCTCATTTTAGGTTCTTCCTTACTGTCTATGTTGCATTCTTCCACATCTATTTCGCTGGATTCCATTTCTGCCTTCCTAGCAGCATCATTGAAATCAAACAATTCTTCTAAGGGGGAAAGTCCTCTTGGAAATAAATTTCCTTTGCATTGCAATACTTCAAGGTCCCTTTTGTATGAATTTGAACACAAATCTACCTCACGAAGGTGTTCTAGCAGATTTATATCAGCAGCATAAGGTGTCTCTTTTTTGTGTGTTTATTCCTCAGCAGAGAAGTCCTCTTCATGATCTGAATCTGATTTTGGCATTTCAAACTCATTTTTGGACTGCAGGAAGTCTTCAATCTGTTTGTCACCTTCAAAAAATTTCCAACATCTATGTTATCAGTAATTTTTGGTCTTCTTTTGACCTTTATCGTGTATTGTTCATTGGCATGAGGTAGTTGGCAAGTGCTGGCAGCAAATACTATTTCATTTGTAAAGTTATTTTGAGCTCTAGGGACAGAGGTAATTTCATATTTTTCAAATGTTTTTAGGAGGTATAAGGTAGCATTTCTATATTATCTTCGGCTAGGAGTTTTGGCCGAATATTCTCCTTTAATTTGCTTAAAAATTAGCTCAGAATCTCCCTAAACGGAAATCCTCTTAGCTCCTATATTTTTCAGCAATTGTAACCCTAAGAGAAGAGCTTCATACTCTGCAATATAGTTTGTACATTGAAAATCCAGCTTGTAAGAGTGACCTTCATTAGTGTTGTGTATCCAAACACCTACTCTTGAAGTAGCTTTGCCACAAGAGCCATCAAATCTCATGTTCCAAAGAGTTTCAAGTTCATATTCACCATTATGTTGTTGTTCATGGCTGCTAGGGTTTTGGTTATTATGTTCTTCATATTGTATTTGGTTTGACTATTCTGACAGGTCTTGCTCTTCCTCTTTTCTATCTACTTGTTCATTAATGTCATATTCATTGTACAAGATAAATGAATGGACATAATAGATTGGGGTGTTGTTTGGCTTATCTTGGATGCTCACCATGTATTTCATGTGAGATTCTTTGTACAGTCTTATTGTTTGGTTAAAAACTGTAATGGTAGCATATGTCATGTCCACCTTGGAGTTTGTATCCCCATGATCTAGATAAGAGCATTCCATATTTTGCGGGAATGTAAGCCACTACAATATCAATTACAAGGCTCTTGGTTGGATTTTTTGCCAGAGTGACACATAGAACTTTAATCAGGCCCAGACATTTAACTCTACTTGAATCAAAGGAGTACAAGTATTTATATGGTATAGTTATTTCAAGGCATAATATTTCCATTACTACCTTTGGCATGAGGTTGTGTGAAGCACCAGATTCTAGCATGCCGTTGTGTAGGATTTTATCATGGATGTTCAAATTGACATAGAATGGAAGCACAATTCCCTCTTGAAACTTTCCCTCTACCCCTGGTCCAAACAACAATTCTAGCTTGTCATCAGTCAAATTTAGAGTATCGATGTCATTTCCTATGTTTAAAGCTTTCAAAACTTGAGATATATATACATCTTGAGTCACTAATTCAGTAAGGGGTATTGCTATTTTTATGTTGGCAATTTCACTCCAAATACTTAATGGTGTCTATTTTCTTGGCATAGTTAGATTAGTTTTATCATACATGGTTGTTTCAACAACTTTAGCTTGCTGATTTTTATTTGGGATCTCAGTTAAAACATTTTTTTCAGGGCCACTAGTTGATGTACTAGGGTAGCTTTGGTCACCATCATGTTGGTTGATTTTGTTTTTTCTTTGATCATAATTATTGGCCATTGTATTTGTAATTTCTGTTGTCTTTTAAGGAGTGTTTTCAGGGGTCTTCCTAGTAGAAATTTCTAGTTTGCTCCTCTTTGGGATATCTTGGGTTTTCCCACTTCTAAGGTCATACTACCTATGAACCTCCATGATAGCATTTTCAAACCCTAGTTTGTACTCTTCAGAATCCTCATATGTTCTTTCAGTTTGGTTTGAGGAAAATAGACCTTGTTCTTGTTCTGTTTGGAAAATAATGTCCTCACTATCATATCCTGTTAGATTCACATGGTTTTCTTCCGGCTCCTCAGTCTCTCTTTCCTCTTCATCTACATATTTTTCTTGGAAAGGAGGTCTAATTTGCTCATCATTTTCTCTTTGTATTATTTGAGGAGGGTCTCTTCTGAAGTTTTGGTTTCTTTTTTGTTTCGAGGATTTGTTTGGTTTTCCTTAGGGGGTGCTCTTTCATTTAAGTTAATCATTTCCATCATCCTTTCCATTGTCCTAACTAGACTGTCTATTTCAGCATCTGAGGTGGAGGCCGTAGTTTCCTCTTTGTATGTAACCCTCTTCTCTGTTCTCATTCTAGCCCTTTTAGCAATCATATTGGCTTCTACACTCACTTCTCCCCTTTGCATGTCTTCTAAGGTAAGAGGATCTCTTTCTCTTAATTGTAAGCAAATTCTGGATGAAATCCATCTGGAAATTTTACTAGGGCTAGGACTTGTGGGGGTTTCATGCGGGGAGGAACTGAATTATATACACTATTGAACCTAGTGCAGTATCCTTGAACACTCTCCCCAACATTTCTCTTAAGGTTTTCATACTCTGACAAGATTTGAAGAGGATATTACTTAGTCTCCCACTTGTTTATGAATGTTTGATAAAAGGAAGGGAGATCATGAATGCTATTAGGAGTTAAGTTCTTAAAACATTTATTTTCTTCTCCCCCTAAACTTTGGGTAAAGATTATCATTTGTATAGTCTCATCTCCTATTTCTTGGTAGTCAAAAGAATCGTTTATCTTGTCTACATCTTGTTGGGAAGTGGTAGAATTAGTCCCACTAAAACGAGGGATTCTAGATTGATAGTCCTATGGCATAGGTAGTAAAGGTTATGGTAGTACCAGGGGGGCATACCATGCTGCCATGATGGGAGGTAATGGAACCCAAGGAGGATTTATAAGAGGAGGGTTTATGAGTGGGGGTGGAGGATGAAATGGAGTGGTTTGCACAGTGGATGTATGAGTGGGGGTAGCAGATGTACTTGGACCAACTAGCTGATATTGAGCAAATTTGGAACAAAATGAGTCAAAGCATTGGAGAAGCTGAAAATTAAGAGGAGTGGAAGGAGAAGATTCTCTACTAGAAATTTTTTGTAAGCTTGTAGGCTCAAGGTTTGTCTGGTTGATCCAAATTTGAGACTTAGTTCTGAATATGTTTCTTCTATGGTGTAAGTCAAATTGGGTATCTTACAAGGATGTAAGGTTTTTAGGAAAGGAACTTGCCTTCTGAATTGGTCTGACAATAGTTGAATCCTCAGTCCTAGAAAATTTTCTTATGATTCTTTCTAGGTCATCAACTATAGAAGGAGGGTTTGGTTCAGGGTGAGATCTGGTGCTAATTCTTTTTGAAGCCATATTTCAAACCCACAACACAGAGAGGCTGAAATTTTATAAGATTTTTGAAAACAAACCAATCTGTAAGAATACTAAATTCACACACTATGTGACTAGGATTTATACTATCAGGATTGATTAGTAAATTCCTAGGGGATTTTGTAAGGACCAGTGGTTTCAGCAGGCCTACTAAAGACTAGTGGAGTCACCAGGTGGATGATGTTAAATGTTTTGAGGATTTGGTTCTTGTCCACCATCAATAATTGGATACCAATCTTGAGATATTTTTTTGGTTTTCTGAGTTTTTTATATAACACTAATATTTTTAACTAGTGTTCCCTAGTGGAGTCACCATTATGTTATGTCCCTGTAATTTTTAAGATTGGTAAGACCAAATAAACAAGGGTAACATCAAAACAAATTTGGATTCCTAGGACCTAGCCTTCCTGGACTCAGAGAGGGCTCTCTTTATATATGTATAAAATATATTACTTGTTTGATTTAGGATGTTGATTTTAGGCTAGTTAAAATGATAGGGTTGCTTTTTTTTGTTTGGTTTGGTTGGGTTTCTTGTTAAGAAGAGTAGATAGAGTGAGAGAAATTCAAACCATTGGGCTATGGGGTCTGTGAGAAGTTTGAAGAGTACAACAACAAATCAAGGGTATTTCATAGGGAAAGTAAACAAATCCAAATGGATCTTAATAGCTCAGGTGGGTGTGAAATGAACATTAAGTTTTGAGTTTAGTAGCTTTAAAGGGAAATTAATAATACTTTAAGATATACTAGAACAAGAAGAGCCTTTAATATCACTATGCTTAAGAAAGAACCAAAGGACAGGGAACACTATAAACTTCTTTGCCCTAGCTTTATCAAGTAAACTTTGAGACAACAATCCAGCAAACCCTAGAGAGCAGGGAACTCCTAAATTCTCTAGCTATTCACTTTCAGAAAAGGAAAGCATTTAAGATAACAAATAAGTGATGATCAAAGAACAGGGAACTCATAAATTCTTCAATCAAACTTTAAAAGACCTTCAAAGTGACTATTCAAGATGGACCAAAGGACAGAGAAAACTATAAACTTCTTTAGCCAAACCCTAATAAGTAAACTTCAAAGAAAGGCCCTAAAAACAATGTTTCAAGCTACACCAAAGGACATGGCATACCATAAAATTCTTCAGTTTGACTCTTATTAAATAATTTTTAAGAAAAAAATCTAGGTGGAATCATAAATCAATTAATAATTCTGTAATCAGACCAAGCAGAGGAAAACATTTAAACAACAAAGAGAAAACAGACTTAAGGTGTCTCTAACAGCATATCTTAACCTAAATTTTCTTCTCTGTTATAAGAGAAAGGATGAAAAATATGAAAACATAAGGAAACAAGTATAAAATAAGAACAAAATCACCATTTATCAAATTTCATGAAGCATGTGAATGTGCTTGCTCCATTAAATTTGATTCCAAAATAGTTACAAAGCTCTAAAGCCAAATTCTTCACAACTCAAAATCTATGTAATATTTATCTCAACGATTAACCAAAAACAACTATGAAGCATTCATGCAGAATTTATCTGAAAAATGAGGAGATGAACTATAGCTATGGTTTCAAATTTCATTTATTACATATTTAATGCATTTTGACCTTTGAGACCATGCAAGGCCCAAGTAAAAATATCTAAAACTCATTCATTGAAATAATAACTTCTAACATAACTACTTATCTAATTTTTTAAAAATTTGAATTTAAGGCTTCAAAATATATTTTTCAATAACTCCTGGTAAGAGCACATCTCCAAGGTACAAGGGCGCAACGCCAATGCAAACGCGTAGCGCCAAGACTAAGAAAATGGCATGTTTTGCAGCTAACTTTTGGAGGCCTTCCCGGTGTCCAAATGAGCTCCATGATGGATCATTGGAAAGGTCTCGGATTCTGTTGTCCAAATTAGCTTTCACATTCTAGAATGGTGCTCATTTTCCTTCTCAAAAATCACTTGTCCCAAGACTGATAAATGCACAGTGCCAATGCCAAAAAGAGGGTAGAAAGGTGATTTTTTGGTAGTTTTTGGCCTTTTTGAGGCACCAATTTTGCTCCACATCCTCTGAAACTTTCTAAGGTTCATGTAATTTTGATTAGGAACATGAATATGTAGAAAATTTTGCATTTGAGTGCCCCAAAAAAGAGCGCAGCGCCAGTGGCACTGCGTGTTTGGCCCAATTTCTGCAAGTCAAACTATCAAAAATTCAAAATGTGCAAAAAGGTGCAAAAAATGGAATTTAGCTTGCTGATTAAGATTTAAAGGCTTGGAGGGACACATAAGCAAGGATTTTGAGCTTATATTTCTCTTTTTCCTTGGTCAAAGCTCGAATATTTGCATGGGCTCGTTTGAGCTTGGCCCTTGCAATCCTATTTCTCATGGCATAATGTCTTGCCATCTTCCTCTCCATGGCAGTGTCTCTCTTTTCCTTATCTAGTTGATCGTATAGGTGAAAATTAGCTCTCTCTACCCAATACTCTCTACCCTTTCTAATTTCTATGGAAAGCAGCTCACTTGGAGTGAGCTTCTCTGCCAATTCTACCTCTTTTTTCCTTTCCCGGGCTAAAGCCCTTTTCATCCCAATGGTATTTTTCCTCTGTCTAGGAAGCTGATCTTCCTCATCATCACTACCATCAAAAGTTCCCAAGGTCTCATATGGAAAAGCCTTGGCCTTTCTGGCATATTTCTGATCTCTTATTGTCGTGACCTCAATGATGGCATGCTTTTTCTTCAACTGCTAATTCTCTAGCTGAAAAAAGTTAATCACATTATTTTCCCTAAAAACAATAGCTTGAAGCCCACTAATCTTGGCATCCTTTATTTTGATCAACATATTGGTAATTCTCTCCTCATCCTCATCCTCAAGGTCAATCAACTGAAACTCCTACTCAATTTCATGTTTGTCCTACTCCTCAACAATGACATGCTCTGTAACCTTTTCCTTGCCCTTATCAACATGTTTTGTTGATGAAGAAGGAATGGCCACTTTCACCTCAAGTGAAGAAAACACATGCTTGTGGCCTATTTTATAAGTCAAAGGAAATGGATCAATATCATCAATTTTAGTGCCAGTTTTCTCCATGTTTCTTTCACTGGTTGAGGCTATGGTATCATGATGTGATGGTGAAGGGTGGTGGAAAGGTGATGAGGAAGGATCATCATGAGGTGACTGGATGTGAGTGGATGGTTATGTATGAATAGCGAGATGTGATGGAGAAGTCGATATGGGAGGATGAGAATATGAAGGAATATCTTGTTGATGATGGCCAACTGGAGTAGTGAAAACCTCATTGGCAATGAAGGTATCCCATGGAATGTTTTTTTGTTGTAGTTGATGCATCACCACCATATTGATGAGTGAATGATGAAATAGGCTTTGCATTTGTTTTTTGTAATCTCTCTTTTGCACAATGTAAGCCATTTTGTCAATGCTACGGAAAATATAATATGGTATATGTAGCATATTGACTCTAGTGAAATTGATAAGAAGACATATATGGTATGAATAGAGGTGGGAAAACCTTCCCTAACAAGTGAAATACTTCATTATTATCCTAATAATGGGTTCATATCTATCAAGAGGATGAAAAAATGGAAGATGGACTGTGGTGATCTTTATACCTAGGTTTGAGGTATGGTTCAAAATAACTCATGTCTAGATTTTCTTGTTTGAACCACTTTTCTCCAACACTAGGTATCCTTGTAGCAGCTACAATGGAATCACTGGACATCTTAAATGTAACCACAACAAGATTTAACTTCTTGTCATGTAGATTAATGATGAATAGTCCTGTTATATTTGGGTGATTTTGGACTTGCTACACTTTCTCACAAAATTCAAAGAAACCCATATGTTTAAAGGAAGAAACAGTAAGAGGAGAGACCATGAGTTGCCTTGTGGTGATGGGTTCAAATATGTTTATCTTTCCTCCCTTGTGATCATGTCTCCTTGGCATTTGTGCCTCAACACCACTTCCACTGTCTTCTTCCTTTGACATTTTTAAAATCTATTTTGTGAAACCCTAGAGTGTAGGTGAAATGAATGAGGGGAAGGAGACGAGATGGAAGCTTTGGAAAAATGTAGGGAATGAGTGTGAAATGAAGGGAATGGATGTAGGGATTGGTTGTTATGACAAACTAGATGAATAAAAACCATTAAGAAATGTAAGTACCCTTGTTTATGACTGATTTTCTTTAAGGAGGATGAAATAGGGATAAAATAGAGATCTCAAACTAAAACTTAGGGTTTCCTTTAGGGTTTCATTAGGGTTTCATTCCCATTCAATTTAAAGTGATAAAATAGTTTCAAAGCAAGGGTCATGTCATGCACTTAGCCCTCAAGAGTGCTTGGAGGACTTTGGAAAAAATTTGAAAGAAATTTGACTTGATTTGGATGGCCGCAACTCTTGGCAAACTCCTCTGTCTAAGCGCGAAATGATAATGGCTAAGGGTGCAGCGCTAACCCAAGCCTGCAGCGCTAGTCTCTGAGCACCTAGTGCCAAGGAAATATTCACAGGGTCCTTTCTAGCAAGGGCGCAACACCAACTCCCAGGCGTGCAACACCAGTGTAAAGCACGTTGAAAAAATCGGGCAAGGGCGCAACGCCAACTCCCAAGCGCGCAGCGCAAAGGAAAACATGCAATGCCAAGAAATTTTGCTCGAATTTGCTCAAAAAACCCACAAAATCTTCCTTGTTGAATTCTCTTGTTCTTTTGAAAGGTAGCAATGGTTCTCTTGAAGTGTGAAATGGAATTTTATAGGGTTATGGATTTAATTTAACTTTTGAAAAACCAACTTTCTAATGTTTGAAGTCCTTTTCCTTTGTCACTAACATTCTTTGACACTTTTTCCTTGCAGGTTGCTGAAGTCATGAAGTTGCCTTTTATTTTTCTCATTGAGGCATGATAAGTTAATTTTGACAACTTTGGGATTTAATCACATAGTACCATCTTCACAATATTATGTTCTTTCCACCATAAAGTTCAACTCATCCTTTCCACCTCCTCTAGCCACCTTTTTCAAAATCCTAAGTGTCTGCATTTCTACCTTATCAATCATCAATGTTGTCTTCTAAGTTCTCTATAGTCCTTTCAGCTCCATTCATTTCTGTCCAGTTCACCTTACCTTTTTTCCATATTCCATCAATATTTTCTAATAAACTTTCTTCATGCTTGGCCTTATGGGCTTTCGCCCTGTCATTTTCCTGCAAGTAATCACTGCTTTGGCACTCAAATGAACTAACAAGTTCATAACCCTTGTCATCTACAATACCAAGCTTTTCCACTTTCTCTTGCTGTAAATTTTTTTCATTCAAGAGTACACAGTTTACATCATCAGTACTTTCTGTTGATAAATCCTCCAACACCTCTATGGAAGTGCCAAACTTTGTCCATTTTTCTCACTTGTAGGTTCTGAACTGAGAATATAATCCTCTTTAGAAATTTCAAGTCCTTCTTGAACAACCATGTCTTGACATTCTATTACATTTGAGCCAGATTCTAACAAAGGAAAGGCAGTGCCTGAAACATCTAAGGATTACGTTGAAAAATGTAAAACCCTAATGACCTACTGTGAGTGCCCTTTGACCTAATTTTGACTAAAATTTGACTTAGAAACTTTCAAGTGGAAAGGCCATTTCCAAAAGTGATATTTTCCTCAAGGAGACATGGGAATGGGTTAGCAATAAGAAAACTTAGAGGGAGGGTGGAGCTTATTGACAGGGGAAAATGGGAAAATGACGTTCTAGTTAGGAAAGAAAGATGAAAATGAGAGGTATAAGCCCATAATGAGTCTTTGAAGAGCAATAGGGTGAATTTGAAATGGAAAACTGATAGAATAGTGAAAAAGGTTTCATGAGGATAATGAAGGCAGTGATATTTCTGAAACTCAAGATATTCAAGGAATATTGTTTTTACAAAAATAGAACCATTATATAGTCATCCCAAGATAGTGAAAATCCTGATGACTAACAGACTTCACGAGGAGGTTTCTAAGGCTGAGGGTGTAGCTGAGGAGGAGGTGCATGTTGTGGATGAGGGAATATCATATGTTACAACTACAGAAAGCCAAAACATTTTTATAGGGATTTTCATAATCCTTCTGCAGCTTCCTGTAAGTATTGTTAAGAATTTGGTCATGAAATGGAATATTATCCCAATTTTTAATCTGAAATTGAAGAGAAGCGCAACCAACAGCTAGCTCAAAATATAGAAATGATGACGGTTGAATCACACTAGGATGATCCTAGAGTTAACATAGTAATGCGCAGTGGTGTGAATACCAGAGGAAACCATGTGATAGGAAAGAGGACTCTAACAGAGACATGCGTAAGGATAGTTGAATATAAGAAAACTGGGTTTAATTTGCAGCGCAAGAAATAGACATTCATGGAAGAAAAGAAGACATATATCACTCCTAAATATTCAACATCAACCAGGCAGAGCTAATTATTTCCATTGAAAAATAAGCCTGAAGAGGATACTCAACTAAATTAATTTTATCAGTCTATCTTAACATCCTTCATGCAGATGTGTTTGAAATTACTAAGGGACTATAAGGGTTAGAGGAACTAATAGATAACTGTACTGGCAAGGAACAGTTGCAACTATAACAACAAAAAATAAATAAGTGTACATGAACAAGAAAAGAACCCATCGAGAGATGTGTTTCACTGCACAGATCAAATAATATGAGATGGATCAATTCATTATGTATCTAGGGTGAGATGCCAATGTTTCAGCAAAGTATACATGGGAGTGAATGGGACGAGATAAGTTTTAATGGTCACCAATTCATATAAGGATGGAAAATCAGAAAATATCATTCCTATGGGGTGATTGCAGTGGATCAGCATAGATATTAATGGAGCCAACGTGTTGGTTTAATTCTAAGTAATTGATATTTTTGATGTTAGCAATCCTTATCTTATGTTCTTGGGATTTTATTGGGCTTAACACATGGATGCTATAATCAACCTGAAGAAGATGCAGATGATATTTGAAAATAATGGTGCCCGAGTTGTTGTGGCATTAGATCATTCTGAAGGTGCGCGATATACATTGCCTGTCTAGGATGAGTATGTGGATGCTAAGATTGATCAGATATATAATGTTATTGTGCACGATGAAGACTAGATCAATCTCACCAAGGACGGCAGAATATGTTTGGAGTGTGACAATTCATTTTTTTTATATTCTGATGAGGAGTTCAATCACTTGAAGAATTGTTTGCATGAAGTAACAACTAAGTGTTGTAACAAGGTTACCAAATCTCTGTGTTGTGACCAATAAATAGTATGTGACTTGCATTTTTATGATGGAACAGGGAATTTTTTCCTGTTTCTAAAAGAATTTGAGCAAAATGTGCCTCTAAAGAAGAGATGCATGCACAAAGGAAGTTTAGGAGGCCAGAATAAGTTTTGCAAGTTGGTAAGGCTAAATTTTGTTCATGTTAATACGAAGATCGCAGAAAATTATGATGGTTAAAAGGCTCCTCGAAAGAATTTAGCTTGCTGCACTACAACTTGGGGCATCGAACCTCAACCAGAATGGGTGCACATGTTCATTCATTCCTTCGATACAATACCTCAATAGTGGTATCTTGAAATAGAGTTGCGCAATGGCACTACGAATTGGGATGGGATGATAGAAGGATTCTTGTTAACTTATAGCTTTGTTGATGGCTAAGAGTGCATAAACAATGATATTCAAGAAGTCAAAGAAATATTGTTCTGCATTACCAAGAAGCCTGGGATGTTGGTACAACCTGCTTGGGTTGTGTAGTTGGAACAAGATCGTGAATTTTACAATTTGATCTTTGAGGAAGATGAGGAGGATCTGCACGATACAAATATTCCTGAGTCAGAAGGACAACATGAGGATGCAAGTCCCAAGATAAGAATTTCAAATGTAACACAACCTATCAAGACTCAACAAGTCAACATAGGATCGGAGGCAGAGCCCAAATTTTCCATGATAAGGGACTGTTGGGATGATGACACAGTGAGTTGTTAGAAAATTATATAAGCGATAGCCAAAAACATTAACACCATATCCAATAAAGGTACATTTATTTTATTTTTCCTCAAGATTTGTTCTATTTTCTTTATTAATATGGACAAAGGCCTCACAACCAAAAGGCTTTAAAAAATAGTAGTTTACCTTTTTACCTGTCCATGTTTCCTCTGGAATACCACCATCCAAGGAACTTGAAGGCCCTATGTTTATTAGATCAACAACAATATCTACAGCATCTGCCCAAAATTTTAAAGGCAATCCTGCATGCAATCTCATGCACCTTACATGCTCGGTGATTGTTATGTTCATCCTTTATAACACACCATTTCCTTGTGATGTTCTTGGAACTGTCTTCTCTCTCCAAATTCCATGCTCTGAACAATACCTATCAAACTCTTTGTTGCAATATTCAACTCCATTTTCTGATCTGAGACACTTCAACTTCTTTCCTATCTCAATCTCAACCAAAGCGTTCCATTTCTTGAAAGTATCAAATACATCAGATTTATTCTGAATACAATAAATCCAAGCTTTTCTAGTTGCATCATCAATAAAAATAACATAATAATGAGAGCCACTGAGAGATGATACCTGAGCAAGTCCCCATACATCTGTATGCACAAGCTCTAATTTTTTTCTCTTCTTTTCTTTCCCAACTCGGATAAACCTGACTCTCTTCTATTTTACATAAATGAAATTATCACAAAAATCCAAATAAATATTCTTCAAAATCGGCAACAAATTCCTTGAGTGAAGAATCTTCATCCCCTTCTCACTCATGTGTCCGAGCCTATGATGTCATGATGTTGCATCTGCTCCTTTGGAATTTAAATCATTAACAGAGTGAGAAATACCATTTCATAAATACAATGTACCAACCTTTTCGTCTTTTGCTATTACTAGGGCTCGTTTGGTGACCTTCCAAGTTTTATCTATGAAAGTTGTCACACAACCTTCACTGCCTGACTACCCTGTTGAAATCATATTTTTCTTCAAATCTGGAACATGCCTTACCTCCTTTAATATCCATTGGTTTCCCTTCTGTTTTTTTACAAGAACCTTACCCATTCCAACAATTTTACAGGGTTTATCATCACCCCAACGGACTTGTCCAAAATCTCCTTTAACATAGTCACGAAAATATTTCTTATCAGGTGTGGCATGGAATGAGGCCCCTGAATCTACTACCCAGGAATCAGTAACATTTTCTAAAGAAAGAATAAAAGAATCTTCTAACACATCACTTGTCACATTTTCTTCATGATTTTTTTCTTGTTGTGAGTCTCCTTCTTTTCCCTTCTGAGATATACAATATTTCTTTAGGTGTCCTTTCTTTTCGCATTTCCAACACACTATTCCCAATCTAGACTTAGATCTACCTTTCCTTGATTTACTGCGATACCTTGAGCTCTTTCCTCTTTCCATTCCTCTTCCCATAGACTCTGCGCTCAAATAATTTCCTGATGTCTCACCGGAGCTTTTCCATTGCATTTCCTTGCTAAGAATAGCACCGACAACATCATCACACTTTAAAGTACTAGATCCAGAGATAGAGTTACTAATGGACATAACTAAACCATTCCAACTTTATGGTAATGAGCGCAAAAATAATAGATCTCTAACGTCATCATCAAATTTTACCCCTATAGAACTTAACTGACTGGTAACTGTATTAAAATCATTTAAATGGTCTGCAACAGATCCACCTTCCAACATCTTCATGTTAAATAAATGTTTCATAAGAAATACCTTGTTTGAGGCCGAGGGTTTTTCATATAGTTTTTCCAATGCCTTAATCAAACCCTCTATTGTTGTTTCTTTTGAAATATTGAAGGATACCAATGCCGCGAGGCACAAATGTATTGTTCTGAGTTCCTTTCTATCGAGAATCTCCCATTCTGCATCTGTTATAGCCATCATATTCTTTGTTGTTCCACTCAATGGTAGGTACAGATCTTTCTGATACAGATAATATTCCATCCGCATCTTCCATAGTGGGAAGTTTTCACCATGAAATTTCTCCACCCTAAACTTACCGTCTTCCACCATTGCTCCCACTCAAACCAGGAACCCTTCTTTCCTGTGAGATTATCAGCCAAATAGACCTTCGGCTCTGATACCATTTGTTAGAAAATTATGTATTCTTAGAGAGAGAAACAGATAGGGAGACCGTGAGAGATAACAGATGATATTAAAGTGGATCTACTTTAGGTTGTTTCTCTTTATTTTGTTGGATAATAGAAAGGAAATACTGGCTATTTGGGGTGGATATAGCCTAAACTGAGTGAACCACATATATCTGTGTCTCTCTGGTTTTATGTGTTTTGTGTGCTTATGTTTTTCGCATATTTTATGTGTTTCATTGCTCTGTAATATATAATTTTGTAACACGAGTAGGGTCATTGAACTACTGCATGAATACCATGAACTATTCCCAACAAAATTCTAGGAATTAAAAGGCAATGTGGATGATCTAGGAGTAATGCACATCACTTTGAATATTGATGTGAAGCTAATAAAGCAATTCCTCTATCAACTGAACCCAAAGTACAAGGGGAAGGTAATGGAAGAACTTGAAAATTTCTTAGTGCGGGCATCATTGAACGAGTTGAGTAATCTAAGTGGGTTAGCCCCATGGTGGTCCAAGAGAATAATACCAAGGGTGAGATAAGGATTTGTGTTGATCTCCACAAGCTGAATGTTGCCTATGTCCATTATCCATTTCCAATGTCATTCACAAATGAGGTATTAGAGAACGTGCTAACAAAAGTTTGAAATGTTAACTTAAATGGCTAGGATCTATGCATTACTGTAGTTTTAAGGACCTGCAGAAATACCTGTAAGAATATGATAGGACAGACCTCGTTCTAATTATTTTATGGTTAGGAAGCATTAATTCCAATGGAGTATATCGTACCTAGTCTACACATCGTCGTAGTAATGAATATGGAATATAATGACATCATGGAGTAATTGCTCGATTTGGAAGAGGCTCGCTTCATCATTGGGTTTCATCAGCAGGTTTAGAAGGAAAGAGATAAGGCATGACTTTATCGAGATATTAAGAAAAAAATTGAAATATGGGGACCTAGTTTTTTTGTATGACATCAAGTTTGAAAAGTGCTTGACAAAGATGTAAATGCATTGGTTAGGCTAGTATATTTTCCAAGATTTGACAGAATGAGGCACAGTCCAGCTCGCCAAGCTGAATGGGGAATTTTTCTCTATTCGTATTAATGGTAGCAGATTAAATTTATGCAAAGATGTCTCTATCTGTGGAAGTTCACAATGAATATATGGCTATTGTACAGTCTTGATTCTCTACGTAGTTCATAACAGGAATGAGAATATAACTGGGTTATAGATACAGGCAAGTATGAATCAAGTGAGTGGTTTTTATGAGAGTGTGGCTCAAGCAAGCAAAGTAAGGCATTTTGAGAAACAGTGCACCGAAGCAGTTCCACCTTTTAATGATACCTTGAGTGGCATGAAATCCAATATACTAGGCGCACAACATTTGTGAGTTGGGAAAAGTCATAGTTTTGTGTTGGGGGCATGTTGGAGATGGGATCCCCATGAAGTAAGAAACAAATAAATACTCCACAAATAGAGGAGCGTAGTGCACAATGCAGAGTCTATTTTGAGTCTTAGGGGCTTTGGGATGGGTCAAAGCCCCTTATTATGTAATGGGATGGTATTATTTTGCAAATGTTGGACTTCACCCATGGTTTCAAACCATGGTACTGTAAATTCCAAACATATATAAGGAATCTAGAAAGAGGAGAAAGGCTAAGATTGAATGATAATCTAATGATATGAATTTGGATGTGAGATTGTTTTGAGTCAGACTCTATGTTTGAGTTCGAGGAAAGGCTCCTGCAGCTGAGTATGTGGAGAATTTATTAAGTCTATAGTTGTGTGTGCAAACCCTTTCAGCTATGTGCACAGGTCCTTGCAGCTGTGTGCATAGGGTGGAACTGAATGTATGATAAGGATCTGGCTATTAATTAAAGAACTCTTGGATAGATCTTAGTTCTATTGATGTGTTTTATTTTACTTACTATCTACTAATGTTTGTGTTGAATAAGGGTTTTTGATCTATAATTGAATAACACAATATGGTTTATGGTTGTTTACCTTTTTTAATGAATGAGTAAGTAAGATCACACAGTCTATTAGTAAGCTCAACATATATGTTGAAAAATGCCTATATTATTGATATATCTAACCTACGAAACTCTGTAAAGAAGGAAGCATCCTAAATCTACAATCCTCTATACCTCTCGATGAAAAACCTTTTTATAGCATCCCCCTATATTTCCTTAGGTGAGACTTCGATCTTCACAAGTAGGTCATTGCCGAAAGGGCCAGTAATAATGGGTTTTGTTGGACTACACAGTCACATTGAACCTAGGTCTAGGCCCCATCAAACCAAAAATTACCAGTTGTAGGGAAAAATAAACATAAGAAATAAATGAGTGAATTAAATTTTGGTAAATGGAGATATATTAATTAAATGACCGAAAATATTAACTTAATCTCCATCATTGATCATGTTAATTCATATTTCAAATTTTAAATTGGTAGGTCAAATAGGAACATACATGGGAATGCATTTACGTGACATGCATATGTGTGGAGGTCTGGAAAGTTATTAAATTATGTTTGTAAAACATATTGCAAATTATTTGAGAACCATGAAAAATTTAATACCACATTTAAATGTTGAAGGTATGGCATATATATTGATATGGTTAACTATAACTCATTCAAATTAAATAAAAACACACACGTAGTATGGTCCATGTTGTTTGTAACTGAGATACGTTTATAAGGTAGGGTTATAATAATATCATTAATAATTAATAACAGTGGAGATGAAGGTAAGAATGATGGTTGTATATGTTTCGGTTCTGGAAGTAAATAAGACCCCAATTTTTAATGTAAATAAATCAAAGTAAATAAGTGCCTTTTTATTTGCCTAATGGACAAGAGGTGAAAACTACAGAGTGGTCAGAACAGATTTTATGTGGATGATTGAAATAATATATGATTGTTTAATTTTGGAAAGGATAGTATTTAAAGGAATGGGAGGATAGGAAAAATCCATAGAAACATTGAGAAAGTAAGAAATATGATTTCAAGGCAATGAAAATGAATTGTCATAGTAAGAAATTGTTGGAAATATTGAGAGATGGGGGGAGGGGGGGGGGGGGGGGTGAATCAATATTCCTTTCAATTAGAGCATTATTTAATCTTCAATTATTATCATTGTTTTTACAATGATAGCAGTAAACAAGAGGAAAAAAAATGCACGCATTTTCTAAGGTGGAAACCCACTCCGGGACGAAAACCACCTAATGTTTTTGTAATAATTCTTCAATATTCAACTCCAATTGAAAATAAAGCTCCAACTTCCTAGAATCTAGAAAATAATTATTCTCCATCTCCCACTGGATGGATGCTCCAATGCCAGAGATTCTTCAGTAGTCAACTGAACGGATTCCCCAACACCCAATGAGCTACAACTCACCCTAGCACCACCCTACCACCCTATAGAAGAATAAAAGAAGAATGGACTCATGTACCCGGGAAAATGGTCCACTTTACAATGATATAGAATGATGCAGAAGAAGAAGATATACTAGACCATAACTCCAACTTTGACACAACCACCTAATGATGCTCATAGACCTCCCAACACTACCTCTTCAACCCTTGGCAGATAGACACTAGTACAATTTGTACAATAGTGTATTTACAATGACTAAGTACAATGATACCTTTACAATGATTGTATGCAGTTCTTCCCACTTGAAGACTTCATATGATGAACTTCTTGCTGCTGTTATGCACCTTGGTTGCTTCTTTTTTCATGCTACCCTCTGCTGCACCTTGCTTTTCTTTGCTGCCATAGAAGTTTTGGTCCTTTGCAACCCTTGACAACACATGATCTAGCTTTTTCTTGCCTTCTAGGAGCTTGATATTGAATCTGGTGTATCTCCGTTATTTCAAATCCTCAATATCTTATTTTCGGTCCTATAGTAGTCCTCTGAGTCTTGTTTTCAAAGCCATAGGTCTAACCCAATTTTGATTCTTCAAGAGACAGTTATATCCAATCTCTCACAGTGCCCTAATTATGGACTGTTTCATCAAAGCGCAATCGTACGGCATACCACGTGTCACCGTTTCTTCATTTGGCTCTAAAATTGATAGAGAAAAACTTACAGACTATGCACTATCTACTGCTTTTTATGGAATTCCATTTTGATACTCAGAGAGAGAGTTATGACGATTTTACCAAGCTCACTTCTTTGAGATGAATTTCAGGAGCCTGCAAAAACCCTGAATTCCATAGATCATATCTCCAAAATTATTGTGCATCTTTATCTGAAATGTTTATTGCATATTCCTCAGGATTTTGGCTTTGCCTCATAAAAATTTCAGCTTCTGAACCTTCATAGAAAAAAATTTAGAGCGAACATGCCAAGATGACCTTTTTTAGATGGCGAAATCCCTTGCATAAGGAGGAAATGAAGATCACAATTTATATGAATGCTTAAGTTGAGAGGGGCTTCAACAAGTGAACGTGGGAGGGATTTTAGGAGCTTAAAAAATATTAATTATGACTTTTCAATGACCCATGCCCCAACCCCATGGGGTTTTAGCCCTCTAAGTGGGGGTACAAACTTCAAACATGAATATCTCTCAAACCGTGAAGAATTACATGGCATGCCATATATCAATGAAAACATATTGACAAGTAGAAACCATAAAAATAATTATTGACCTAGAATATATTAATTTGGTAGGTCAACATTCCCATACAATATTTGATTAGCCCCTAGTGTTGCTTGGGTTGACATCAATGACAACTGCTGATCAAAAATCTCCCCCTTTGGCATTGATGGCAACACAAGTACTCCCCCTGTGATCATGACACCTCTTCCTACAACATTCTCTCCCCCTTTGACATCAATGGAAAAGGGTAACTCCCCCTGAAACACAACCATCCTGCGGACCTGTACACACTTCCACTCGCACTGACACACAATCATCCTGCAGACCTGTACACACTTCCACTCCCCTTGACACAAAACCATCCTATAGACCTGTAATTTACTTCCACTCCCCCTTCATATTATGAAAAAGGAAAATATAATGAGAACTTGGGAGAATCCCAAGCTTCTGGTGAAGATATTCCAATGTTGGCGAATATTTAATATGTGATTCTTTTGGTGCTTCTTGGAATCTTGCTACTTGTCCAACTACTTGCATAAAATATAGTTGGGAGGCTATTACATATAGAAGACTACTAATCATAGATCTGTACAACCTTTGATCCACATCCTTAGATGAGTCGTCTATGCTCAATTTGCAACCTGTTACCATTAGAGTAAGGATTGGTTTACAATCTTCCATTTTAAATTTCCTGAGCATTTCCTTGATGTAATTGGCTTGAAATATAAATATATATTTCTCTTGCTGAGATATTTGAAGCCCTGAGAAGTATGTCAACTCACCAAGTAAAGACATCTCGAAATCACTTTGCACCTTTGTAGCAAAATTCTTACTTATTCGATCATCATTCCTACCAAATATTGTATCATCCTCTTTAGCTATTAGACATGCTTTAGTTGCTTCATCCAGAACATATATGTCATTTGGAGCTCGACTTGATGTAGCCACAATTTCAACATACACGCCTTTCCTGATTTCACATTTCGTGGAGTTGAATAGTATTGTGTGTCCTTGATCACACATTTGTCCAACATTCAGCAGGTTGTGATTCATGTTTTCAACAAATAGAACATTCTTGGCTAGAACATATTTTCTTCCGACAGTGATAGTACTTGATCCTATAACATTTGAATATCCATCATTTTCGAAGGATATGGTTCCATCCTTCTTCTCTTTCAGAGATACAAATTTCCTTCTACCTCCAGTCATATACGTTGAGAAACTGCTATCAACATACCACACATATTTCTTTTTTTGAGCCCTGAGAGCAAGAGCACAATTATCAGTCTTCTTCTTCTTCCATGTTTGTTCATTCTGTGGCTTCAAAGATTCTTCTGGAGGATTTTCAAGTCTGCAGTCTCTGGCTATGTGTCCAAAGTTTTGACATTTGTAACATTCCATATTATTTCTTAAATTTTCAAATCGATTGATGTTTTGTTGATCCCTGGAAGTTTCATATTTGAAGAATCTCTTGGAATTTTATTGGTTCATAGGGTATGTGCGACATTCTACAGCTTTATGACCAAATTTTCCACATGAAGAAGAGTAGACATATAAAATATGTTGGTACCTGGATGGAAATTTTCATCGAGGAATTGTCTTCCAAGGCTGTTCTTGTGAATCTTGTCCAATGAAGTCTACATGCATGTCAGATCTGATAGGCTCATTGTATTTTGTTGTAGAAGGTCTGATATAGGGTAAAATTCTTGGGTTGTTGGTTATCGAATATCCCTCTTAGGGCTTTCTGGTGCCCGAGGCAGACAGTAAGATTAGTTGT